>JAULBW010034481.1:28328-70941 GCA_032358265.1 Vaucheria bursata | reverse complement strand
TGACTCTCCTTGAACTTGAGTTCTGACTCTCCATGAATTGTACAAATCTTCTTGAACTGTACAGTTATACAAATCTTGTTGAAGTATGTACGCAGCAATAAAGAGAATTAACTCTTTAGGAAGTTAATTCCTAACAACAGGCAAGCTGCATCCAGCTAAAAATGTGTCTATCCTAGCGCTCGCAAACTCACCATTCAAGGAGGATTTTTTATTTGAGAAGTGGCTGCCAAGATAATTTTAAAAATAATTTGATTTTCCATAAAGTTTATTTAAGTTGAACAAGAAAATTTTTTATCTTGGAATTACATGCTGTTAAGTCAACTAATACCATTTGATTAACAGTTGGTACTCCTTGAAGCTAGAACTCTCATTTGAGTTGACAGTTGATCATGTAGGTAACACTTTCTTGTGGTTTACTGCTCAAACTCTATCTTGAGTTTTCAGTTCTATCTCCCTGTTGAATTGACACTTCACATTCTCCTTCAGATTGACAATTCATAATATTCTGAGTTTTACAACCTATCTTAAGTTAACAGTGAACCTTTTCTTTTGAGTTAGCAGTTAATATTTTTTGTGCACCTCAAATTATCCTATTCTGTACCCGTTGATATATATCAAAAGAAAAATTGCATGAAAAGCACTTCAATATATTATAGAGGATTACGAAATAAAACTATACATGTATTTATTGCACTTCTCGCTAATTAATGACCTCACTTATTTTCTGAGGTTCGCGAATCTAGCTTCAAGCTCACTTAACTCATCCACCTCTTGATTTTTTCCCTCGTGATTTCCATCAACCTTGCCTAAAACAATTATATCAAATTAGGCATACTCTTAGTATATTTTCAGCCCTAGTTTCAGTAAAGAACTGCACTTTTGAATAGTTATAACCAAAAAGTCCATTTTTTACTTTGCACGTAAAATATATGTAATATGCTTTCAGCTTCGTAAATTCAATAAAACTCATACTAACTTAAGCTATTTATGCCGAGTCTCCAAGAAACTAGTCAAGTTGAGCTTCAGAAAATGGCAAAGTCGAACTTTTGGAAGAAAATTCTTTGAAGTCAAATTCTTTCAGTACCTAAAAGATCCCAGACTTTATTGATTTATATTCAGAAAAGTCTCACTTTAGTTGATTTTAATTGATTAAGTTCCTGTTTCTATCCAGATTCGCAAATTAATTTATCGACTCTATTATAGTTCCTAAGGAATGTTTGCTGTGCATGCTTTTTGCTATTCATGCCTAAAAACTGCACATGAGAAATATTTTGAAATGGTCTATTTTGAATATATACATATATGTGATTTTTACCTCTTTCAGAATATAGAGTAGAAGTTCCAGGTGCTTCAGGAATGTCAAAATGCTGATAGGGAGCCGTCATAGCTGGAAAATTCAGATTTTCACCTGAGTTCGGTGCTGAAACATGGAAAGGTTGATGGTCATTGTTCAGCATTTCATCACAAGGCTGATTTCGAGCTGATTTTGCATCAGAAGACTTCATTTGAGCCGGTTTTATATCATCAGGATGAACATATACCGTAGGCTGAATGTCCAGACTGTTCCTGTAGATAGAAGTTGCTAAGATATCACTACCCATGCGCAGTAATATAAACATCTATTGTTTCATTCTAGCATGGCAGATAATCCACTATACTAGGTCCATTATTTGAATATGCAGTTACAGAATAATTTTCAAAAACAATTCTATTTCGAAGTATAATTCTTATCCTTCAATATATAATATAAAACCTGCGATTGATCTACTGGGGGGCAGATGATATGGAGGCAGAAAAATGTCTCAATAATTTAAAGATTTTTTAATGCCATTCAACTAGTAATGTAGTAAGTATAATCCAAACAAGGAAGAAGTTAATGCTTGGCAATCGATTAGTTCAGATTTTACTTCCACCTCTTGGTTCAGGCTTTGATTTATTCATAGGTTTATATGTTCAGCAAGGATTTTATATCACGGCTATATATTTTTAAGAATTCCATAGCATTTACAGATTTTCTCAAAAAAAAATATATATAGTACATTTCGAATACAATAAATTCCTTTTAGCAAATTTTCACTTGCAGCAACTAGACAAAAAAGTCATGTTTGCTAAGTTCAGATTCAGATATTCAAATGTAATGAATCTAGTCAGCTGTCCTGGTAGAATCTTTTCATCAGCATTTTACTACATTTATCAAAAAAACAATGAAACTACGATTAAATGATATGCATAAAGAACATGATAAATATTTACCGTTTAACATAAGGAGGTGGAGGACTAGTGGGATAATCTGAATCATCATCTGCGTTGAAAACTTAAAAGAAAAAAATAGTTAAAAACTAAAATTTTGAATCAAGAGCAGCTAGGTATTCAAATAAGGCTTTTCATAATTCAACACGTTACACAGTAACAATAACCAATACAATTGTTAATGTAAGATGCCACGAATAATACGATAACAGTATTCATAAAACTGCTATAATTATTATTATTCACTTAAAAGTAAAAAAATTCCTGTGCAGATTCTCTTTTTTTTGTATTAATTTTCATGCAATTTCATGCATACATGTATAAATTGAATAGGGCAATAGGGATTTTATATAACTCAAAGGAATATGAATGATTTCTATGTACCATACATGTATTTATAAGCATATATTCAAATGTAAGCATAAACGTACCTCCATAGTCCTGAGAAACAGTCACTGCTGTTGGCATTGGTGCTTTTGTACCCTAAAAAAAGAGTTATCTATATAAATATACTTTGCACCTATGCATACGTGAATAGAAGATATAAATGAAAATATTTACATATAACCGTAAAGAGTATAAATAATAGGTATGAGTTACTGAAAAAACGAGCCAGAAATAAAATTGATATAAAAGTAAAAAAGTGGCGTAAAATTAAAGGTATTAAAAAAATTATTTTTCACCATTGGTAAACTGGCATCCTCTACTTCATTGCAAGTTCTACAGCGAGTTGTGTAGTCTTCTGCATAGAAAAAATCATTAAAAATTCGTTCAGATTTTCAAGTTTTATCGTATTTACCCTCCATAGACTTGTTGAAACCAATCAAGTAACTAAATACATAACACTTGCAAAAATATTTTTTTCACTTTGATAGAAAGACAATATACAAAAGTAGCAAAATTAAAAAAAAATCAAATGTATTTCGAATAACACATGTTCAAAAAAACTAAAACCCAAATATAAATAAATATATATGGTCAAATATAAAAAGATAGATATGTATATACGGAAGCATTTTGATAGATATATTCAAGTAAGAAAAAAGAAATTCAGTATAAATATATATATATATATTACCAGTATGCAAAGTTTCATTATATCCCCCATTTTGGATTGTCAGAGCATTACGACTGTAAAAAAAATCAAAAATAATTAAGATATAAAAATGTATGTACTACAATTTTACTATGAATGTACGTATGTGCCCGTATGTAAGAATTTACACTTATATCAAATATGCATACTTTTGAGTAAATAGGAAATAATTTGTGAATGTATTGAATTCAAATTTACCATTCAATAATTGGATCTTTCGGCTCCCAGTCAATATCAAATCTGGCAGCTATTTCTTTCAAATAACCCTGAACTTTATAGCCTGTTGGCGGCTCTATACTAAGTCCGGACACTACTTTCGGGTGAACACATTGATGCTGAAAGCAACACGAGAATGTTAAATTAATGGGATAAGCGCATTTACCACCAGCAAGAGGTTTTGCATGCCGTGTAAGCTTATGAAAGATCAAATTTAGTATGTTTTTCAAATGCTGATCCCAATTATTTTCCTTTCATCTGTGAATCTTAACTAGTTACCTTTCTTTTTCATCAAAAAATCATGACTTCAACTAGTTCAGAGACCGCATTTTATAAAGATAATAAGAACCTTTGATCGAAAATTTGACAATTTTTTTGAAAAATGATATTATCAGACATAGATTAGTTCCTTAAAATATCGTACTTTAATTGTGGTCCCTAGGCTAAAAATCAATTTAATTTTGCCCAGCATATTATCTTTAATGGTATAGAGGGATAAATCCTACTAAGCAACAAAACAGGCTAAAATTATTTATTTTGTATATACTAGTCTAAAATATAAACCATGATTGATTTAGCTCATTAAACTTCCCTTTTTGGGTTCAAAGGGATAAGTTGTTCGAGCTACCAAAACAAGCTAAACCAATACCATTGGGATAGATTAGGCAAAAACATAAATACATTTATGAAATTTAGCCTTATATACTACCCCTTTTAGACATATGCACAAGGCTAAAACACATGTTGGTCTTTTCATTCTGTTACAGTATTTAAATTATCACCTCAAAAATCTGATTTGTCAGATGAATTAGAACAAATACAATGAGTCATTTCTATCTGCTCCTAAAGTTACCAGTAATTAGTTACTCTTGATCAGGGTCGTTTATTAGTATTCTATACATAAAAATACGTGCACATTTACTTGGAAGCCATGGCTACTAACTATATTTTTAAAATTCAAACGATCAAATCGAACAAGAGCACTCAACTTTTGACCTTTTAAGCCATGCAAAAACATAGCTTCTAAAGCTATTGCACAATTTTCATCCTCTTAATATATGAATTGATTTATTTAGTTGAACTACATTTCGATTCCAAGGAGCTAAATTTGCCCAACACGCACCAAAATTCATCACTAAAAGGTGCAATTTTAACTATTAGTGATACAGTAAAATATTATTTGTCGAGTGCAGTGTTAATTTGACTGTAAATAACGCAGAGTAATATTAACTAAATAAAACTGTTTTGTACTAATCTACTTACGTCGTTCTTCAAAGCATGATTTAGAGCTTCCCTCCCATACTTCTTGCCCAATTGTTCCTTAACCTATGAACAAAATAAACAATCCTATAAACGAACAATATAAATATGAAGTAGCAAAAACTCATAAGTCAAGCTATGAAAAAGGCAAATATCAGAACCTTTCGGAAGATAAATAGACATGTAAAAAACTTTTTGAAACAATACAAAAAAGTAACTTTTCAGGAATGCTCCAAGTAATTTCTGCTCTTGCCTTCTCCACTAACATTATTCTAATACATATATAATAGTAAAGAATGCTGTACATGTAATTCTTCACTCGACAAATATCTATTTATTAAGATAGATCAAATAATTCTTTTAAGTTTTTTTGCATTCACGTCGATAATAATAAAATCAGATTTCAGCATTAATCAGTACTTTTCATAGCATAATATATTCCAATGAATAGAAAATACAAAAAAATATATATTGTTTACTTCCACATATTTTACTTATACGTATGTGCGTCCATATGTGATATGATGAAAGTGTACCTTAGACCACTACATTATCTTAATTTTTTTACCTTCAGAAATTATTCTTAAAATGTGACCTCTTAACAAATGTGAATTTCATATGATCTGAAATGTACATTTCATCCATTTGAACCATATTAAAATAATTCGCTGTGCGGTGTTTCACCTATACCCACGTACAAATATATACATAGATTATACATAAATATTTTGAAATACCGTAGATAATTCTGAAACGTCGGTCCTATCTGCACACCAAATAATAGTACTAACTGTTTGTAACAAATCCGGAGGCAAGCTGCTTTGACTTTCCAAGTATCGTATTCGTTGAACTAATAAATCGCACTGAAAAAATTAAAAATATTCATAGAAATTTCGTGAAAAATTCAATGAAGATTATATTTTTGTCAATATCGGCTAGAAAACATTAATTTTAATAGCAATATTCTGCAAGAAAATAGGACAGTAAATAAATCAAATTTACAGTGACAAATTTTATACTAAAACAAAAAATTCAAGCTATGTTGCATAAAAAGTACTAGATCAACACTAAATAATCAGAAATTAAATCAGCTGCTATGTAAAGTTTTAACATGAAGAAATAAAACTCAGCTCTGCTAGTAAAAAAATGTTGAGACTTGTGCATGGCATGTTTTCGAAAGTTTTCAACTCTTATAGCAAGTACCTCTACATAGCAAGACGCTGTTATTTATATACGAAGAAAAAATTATTTATATGAAAACATATATATTACCTGCATATCAATAATTTCATATGCCTCCCTAGTTTGGTCTTCTCGAATGATTTGCTCAACCCTAATACACGCTTTAAAAAGCGAAGAAATGTATCGTTAATGAAAATTCATAAAAGTAAATTATCGTAAATATCGGGTTTTTTTCGTGACTGAAAAAAGTAAGCAAAAAACTTAACTTATAAAATTTTAATGTACCTTTTTCTTCCTTGCCATCTGATAATAATAGAGCAACATCTCTTTTAAGACCCTCCACCAGAACATTCTTTTTATTTATTTGTAACTAAGGAAGAATGGAAAATAATGAACAAGTAAAAATGATATTCAAGAATTAGAAGAAATTTTGATAAATTTATAATTAAAATCCGTCAACAATATAAATTAGGACAAAGAATATGTTTTCAGTGCTGATTTCATCTCGGTCAATTTCATTAGTAGGAATATTTCAAAACTCTTTAAAAAGTTACGTCTACTATAATATACGAATCTTGTACTGTACCTGCAAACGCTGCATACTCATTTTCAAATTAGCTTTTGTCTTTGTCGAATCAAATCCAATTCCAACCTTATTCAATAATCCAGGCATCTTATGAAAAAGAACTGCAGAATGCCTCAATGGCAGATGAGCTACTACTTAATTATATATTTTTTCCGTTCCGCTCTTGTGTTTCTCGCTTTACTTTATTTTCTCAGATGTGAATGGAACCGGATTAAGTTGTAATTTGTACAAGTTGCTGGAATACCATCAAAATAAAATTCTTCCAGAGTTTTCTTTCGTTCGTCGGTACAACGTGAGTAACGTAAAAAACTAGAATTTTTAACGGGTCATAAATGTCATAGCATCGATAGTCGAATGGCATTATTAACGGATATAGTGTGGATGAACGGGTGTAAATTAGGGACAATCCTTGAAATTTGATCCTATTAAAAACATTCGTTTGTCACTTTTTGAGGAATAGTCGATTCTTTCTTCAGTACTAAAATATCTCCACCTCAGTAAAAAATTGGTTCGATTCAGTAAAAATTAGATCTGGATTTTCTTTTAGGAAATATTACAAGTAGAAAAGAAGTCATCATGTTGCTAGAATCACAATGAGGAAATGGAAGCAAGGTGAAGGCAAAACTAGCAAACAAACAAATAATGAAAGAGAGAACAGAAAAAGTATGTCTTGAGGTTGAAGAAAAAGTATGTCTTGAGGTCGAAGAAAAAGGTAGTTGGGAATTAACACCCAAGGGAGTTAATTCTATTCTGTAGCTGCAATATAATTTGTCCATGGGTTCAGTTCTGTTTCAGTTCAGTTTCAGTTTAGTTTCAGTTTCTGTTTTAAGATACTTCAAAGAACTAAACCTTGTTCTTCATGCTGTTTTGTGCTGTTAAAATTATTTCACTTTCAGCAACACATTTAAGTTAGTATCAAGTGCTGTATGTTCTTGTGTTATTTGTTGTGTTCGTATTTTCCTAACAGTGTTCTTGTATTATTTGTTGCATTTGCATTTTCCTAACAGGTATGACTTATACTAAATGTGCCAGAGAGCATAATACTGCAGAGGCAGTATTATAACTAGTAACACGGACTGCACACATGACTCAAGAGCTTTCAAGTGAACAAGAAATTCAAAAAAGAAACATGCATTACAGTATATATTATTAATTTACTGTGTGTGAAATGGATATAATCAAATCACAAATTAACTTGAATTGAAAGCACAGCATTAAATTTCATTTAAAACAGACCAATCCGCTGAAATTGGTAAAAAAGTTACCAGTAAAGAAAATTAAGGTCATTAACTGAACTAGATAGTGTAAATTACATATGTTAAAGATGTAACTTCATCTCTAATACTGTCAGGTTTTGAGCTGATACAGTTACATGGGTTATGACTAAAACTACTGTTTTTGGTAGCGTCAAGAGTAGTAATAGTCTGGCAACATATTGTTTCATTCATACTAGTTAAATAATACTGCATATTGTATAGAAGTAGTCTAGATATATGTTAAATAGTAATACATACTCTACATAGGTGGTAGAGGGTTGTCGTCTTAATTTATTGGCGCATATTTTATTTAAGTCATAGTTTATATTGTAAAATGTTGTTTCCACTTTGGTGGCAGAAACAATAGTATGATGTAAATGGTTTTTTGCTCATCTCTTACTGATGTGCTTTGCTTCCTTGCATGTACACACAAACAGTACTCTTTACCTTCTGTAGCAGTTTGGACTCAAGTACGTCTGTAACTCTCTACTTTGGTTTCTCTGAAACCATTTTGTGATTTTTGTAATTGGAACATTTGTAAGTTCAGAATTTTTAGTTTATCTTGATTTCTTGTATTTTGCTCTTGTCCTGTCCTTGTGTATTGCATTAATGTCTATTCAGTTTAACTGCTTTACCCTTGTAATTCTGTTTCCTTTTTGGCATGTATTGAACAAACATACATGAAATCTTCATATAGTGCATGTAAGAGTATGATTACTAAACTAATGTATAAACCGGAACAGGTAACAGAACCAAAGCACAAAATGATAATATGTTAAAGTGCAGTCTATTATACTCTTTCCATGTGTTGCCAAGAATAATCTTGCCAACACATTGTTTCAACATTATTTTCATATCAGCCAGATTAAGTCAAATTAATTTGAACAACAACCTACAAGTCATCAATAGTCATAGAAACAATTTATAAATAGTAGAACAGATCACACAGCAAAAAATCAAATCCTAACAGTGCGGTGGATACTTATATGCCATATTAGAAGTGAAAACTTTGCGTCAAGACTAGCCCTGTTAGTACTTTAATGTAGACTAAGTATATTTTAACTGAGAAAGCATAATAAGATGTTGATAGTATATCAAGGCTGTATAACTTGAACTACCAAGGATGAATCTTGACAATGCAGACAAATTATCAAATTATTGTATTCCTACAAATCCTAATTAACTCAACTTGTAACTCAAAAGTATAAAATCTCATGTACAATCCTCAAAAGTCTCAAGAAGGACATGCAAATACCTTTTAGGAATGCAATAATCAAGACAAGAAAAAATTGACAAGAATTAGCACAGATATGTTGCATTCAGTAATTTGTGTTGATAAAAGTGAGGACGTTCTATCAACACAGCAAATATGCATGTAGCCTAATTATTCAGAATGTGTGACTCTCCTTGAACCTTGAAATTGTACAAATCCTCTTGAATTGTATAATAGTACAAATCTTCCTAAATTGTATGGCAGCTACAAACAGAGGTAGTACTTTAGGAAATTAATTCCAAACAATGTCCAATCCTAACACTTTGTAACAAGATTGTAGTAATTAGAAAATGACAATATACTGTTACAAATTTTGTATTTGAGAAAGCACTCAATATGTTAGAATTTTCAAAATATGAAATGTGATTTGCAGAAATGATAGTTAAATGGACAACAAATCACAACCCTGAAGTGGAAATAGAACAGTAAGTGTAGATACCCTGACCGATTTGAAGCAATCACAACAAGTTAGTTACTTTATAACAGATTTGTATGCCTTTTAGATAATATTCTGAGAAGCACTTGAAACACCATGGTAGATTTTGTAAGTTTTTTCCTCTGTAAAGTTTGATGGCTCAACTAGGATGTTGTAAGCTTCATGCGCTGATGTTAATTTCCTTTGACAAAATGTTGACCATTTATATCATCCAAATCCTCTCACTCACCACCTGGTTTATGCTAAGAATCACTAGAACTGTGTTTTAGTATTTCTATAAACTTCAAAAAAAATTATTTTCAATACCTAAAAACTCAGTTTGAATGCGACTGGTCGAGAAAGGTGCTAGAATGGTTTTTACGCCCTGCAAATCTAGTGAACAAAAATGATTATTTTTTATCCTCTCCGATCCGTAAAATATTTCATATGGGTGAAATGAACCGCAGGTAGTAATTGTATTTATTTGTACGGATTTATTGATACTTGATTTTTTAAAGATGCCGCAATTTTTCTGCAAAGAAAAACATGAGGGCAAAAAGTTTGCTGCTGTTATTCAATATACTATGCGCTCATGCTTTTATCAACTCAATAAGTCCAAAGCGCTCAGAATCAGTGCTGAAATGTCGTATGTCTTCCAACATTGGAGTTGAAATTGAACGAACTCTGCTGGAAAAATATGGAGCATCGGAGGCAAGAAAACACATTTTCTTCATATATGCAGCCTTCCATATTTATTTGAATTTGAAAAATTTGAGAACGGCAAAGAGAATAGCCGGAAACTTAAGAGAACATGCAAGTATACCGATCAAATGTTTACGCAATTCGATCTAAGAATGAATTTGAATGTTTCATTTCCTGAAATGCATATTTTCTAATGTTATAATAGAGATTTCGGTCGTGTCAAATTCTTCGCAGGTGTCGAGAGTTGTTGATTCTTGGAATAGAGTTAGAAATGGTGATGCCTTCGAAAAGAATTGGGAAGGAAAGGGTATGCAGCAGGCTGTTTCGTACATTGGTAAGAGATTTTTTTACTTCAATTTCTAAAATACTTTCTGCGAATTTTAAATTCGACTTCATGCATCATGGACACAAGAAAAAAGAATCGTACACAATGTGATTTACTTGATATATTTGAGGGCTTTTTTCGTACTTGATTGATGTAACTTTTTTACATTGGAAATTTTTATTATTAGGAACATTATTTCTGTAGCTTTTATGATATATATGTATGTATTGTTCATCTTCTTCTATTAATCGATGGTCCACTAAATGATATATTCTAATGTATGATAGTTTTGCCACTCCCCCGATTCCGTTTGCTTGCGTATGTTGATACCTATAATCCGATAAGCTGATAGTAATTGGTGTAACCCGCACAATCAGTTTATGAAATATCCATATCATATGTGTCGATACTAAAAATAGCTTTTTTCATTTGAATTTATTGGGTCAACTGGTGTTCAGAGGGGCTATTTGCTGATCCATGGCACGATTCTACGGATACAGATCTTTATCCATGGGTCATAAAACTCGAGTCTGGATCAAACATAATTGCAGCTGAATTGAAAGACGTGATGGAGAAGATGGATAAAATGAGCATGAGTGACGATGTATGGGCAGTCGCTGCTAGAGAGGAAGCTTTAGCATATGGACCCGATTGGGTATATACATATAAATTTAGTGAATTTTTAGTGAATACCTATTCTCTCAGTGAAAGCTTATTGAAGACTAGGCCATCATGAAAGGAAACAGTGTAAATTGTGTAGAGCATGTAAAAATAATTTTTCGATTTAAATTACTCTAAAATTTCCTCGAAAAAATGACAGAAACTTACTCTATTGCCTATAGAGTGTTAAACTCTATTACCACTTCTTCTATATAAATGATTTCATTACCTGATATTACACTTCTTGTTTACTTTTCTAAATCTTATTTGCAGCGTACGTTGGTGCTGCAGGATAGAGAGTGGGATCCAATCAACATCGAGTTGTTTCCTAAAACAACTGAGATTATAAAAACTTGCGGAATACCGTCTTGCGAAGCATTTTTTGCAAAACAAGTAGGCCTAACCTCTAAGCTCGATCATATACATATAATGATGCATTTTAACCTAGCTCAATGGCTGCAATTAGTGGGGCGCAAATGATGTGGCAGTGTGAAATTGGTTCAGTAGTTTTGTCAAGTCTGTATTCAGTATACTGTGAAGTAATTTCACTCTGCTACACCATCCGCAACCATAGATTGCAGGCTTTATTTTTCTATCGAGTTTGGTTGACATTCGATACTGTTTGACCTCTTTTTTGTTATTATGTAGATATATGTAAGTAGAAAAGTAACAAAAATGACATAATATATTGCACTATAAAGTATAAAATAGGGCTGAAAAACATTAGTGTTGAAATAGGTAAGCATGCAATTTTCGAATTATTAGTAAAAACAGTGTTTGCGCACTAAACATTTTGCTATATGTTATTCTGAGTCATTTAAACTAAATGAATTTGGTTGAATTAGAGTAAGTTGAATTACAGCGAAGATTTTGAGTTCACTTGGTGTGTTTTTGGTTCATGGCAGATATCTGTGTCTTAATTCGTATTAATTCAATTAACTTGAATTCTTTGAAATAGAACTTGAAGTTGCCCTTTGTATTTGATGGGTTAAACTCTGCATTGAATAAAAAATTAATTTTGATGCACATTATTGAGAAGGCCAGGACCTCCCCTCCCCCCCGCCCTATTGCCTGAAGTGGGTGTTACATTAATTATGAACTTCAGATACAATCAATTCTCTATTGGTGCATTGTCACGTAGTTACGAATAAGCAAAATTCATATTTTCGGTATGACACTTTTTGGGTACAATGAATCTATCCGATAGTCTTGACTTATTTGTTACATCCAATTTTTTTACATAGCACACACTCAGTGGTAAAATTACTATGTTGTTTATTGATAATAGAAAGAGAGAAAGAAAAAAATTGCATTTGTACCATTCGCAGCATGATTTTCATGAATAAATTTTGCCATTGGTAGACTTGTCATAATATAGTTTTGCAGAAGGTCCAGATGCACTACCAACACTTTAAAGGCTTGCTAATACTGACTTTCATGTCAATGCAACTAAAATTGACTTATATTGGTTCACACCGTCAGTATGAAAGTAATGGAGCTGCAGTATTGATGGTACAACAGAGTAGCAACAACTAGAAAAGAATTGCTCAATTCAGATGCAAAGGAACAAAGAGTGGTATTATCTAGGAAGTTTTTCTATCTACTCCAACATAGATATAATTCTAGAATCATTATAGAACATTCTATAATTACAAGGAACATTCTGAAAAAATAGCATACTACTAGATAAATTTAACAGTCTCCAATATAAAATGTAGTCTATTAGGTGCAGTCAACGCAATATCAAACTATTTCAAATGAGGTACTATAAATTTTAGTGTTATATGGCAACGAGTGTTATTAGTAGTTATATAAGTGCATGTATTGAATTTTTAAGTACTGAAAAAAGGCTATTAGCACTTAAGGAAGTGGACAGTATCGAGTTTAAATTGTAAATATTTAGATATATTAATATGTCGTAATTTTTATCTTTTTATATGTTACTGTTAGGCTCCGCATACTGGTATCAAGCCACATACTGACGACACAAATTTTATACTTACTGCTCACTTGGGATTAGGTCAGTTTATTTTAGTATAAGTCATATTTTACGGTACCATTTTACAGTATAAGAACACTTTTGATTAAAAGTGTCAGTTTTATTCCGATGTATTAATTAAATCCTATTGTAAATTATTTATAGAAAAATGAATTCAGTTTGATATTTTTCGCTAGATCACAAAATTTTTGTACTATCTTACCACCATTATGCATTGATGCTCTAATGTACATATTAATTAAAATTTAGATATAATACATTTGCATAGCCACTCAATTAATTTGCTGTATCCGAAAGTTTGAAGCTGACTTTGGACCCAATATGATCTTTTGTTCAGCCGTTCAAAGTGAATTCGTCATATCCGAAGTCTGCAATACATATTTATGTATATTTATATCATATGGGGGGGGAGGTGGTTGATGGAGACTTTAAATAGTTCTACAATCCGTCAGTAAATATGTGTGCAGAGCTGGAATTCCATAAATCGGCGGTCCGCTAGATGACATATTCTGTTCGTATTTGATAATATTGCTGCTCCTTCAACTTCGTTTGCTCGTGTAAATTGATATCTCTAATCCGATACATTCGATTAACTGACAGTTTTTGGTGTAACTGAAAGTATCAGTTTGTACTGTATCAACTGTTTCTATGAAGAAACTTTATATATTTCTATACAGATATTCCTGAAGGCGAGTGTAGCATGCGCGTTGGCGAAGAAACTCGTGAATGGAAAAACAACAAAGTACTAATATTTGACACATCTTTTGTGCATTCAACTAAAAACGACAGCGATCGATCACGAACCGTTTTACTCTTAAGATTTTTTCACCCGCAGGTAATTAATAGTATTTTACAGTAAACTTCCAACGAGGTGAATTTTCAAATTTAATGGAATAGCAAAAAAGTGGTAATGTGCCATGTCCAGCTTCAGATTTTCGGATATAATTAATTGTTGATATACGGAATTTATTCCGCAGTCCCAGCAAATTTTTTAAACTAATATTTGTTCATTATTTAACATTCAAATTGTAATGTTGTATTGCTTAGATTACCCGTATCGAAAGGGAAGCATTAGAATTCATATTTAAAGCAGTTGAAGATCCGTCAGTTTTATCCAGTAGTTCAGCCTTAGTAAGTGATACATTTACCCCAGAAATTCAAAAATCAGTTGAAAATGTGGTACCACCCACTGAAGGAATGAGTAGACAAGAACGAAGAAAGGTGGAACGAGCCAATAAGAAGGCTGCAGAGCGCAAACAATGAAATGTTTAATTCTTGCACAGAATATTATTTTCATTTTATGTCTCATAAGTGTTCATAAAAATCATTGTAAATTGCACTGATTTGTACCATTTTTAACTTCTCTCTATGACAGTGATTCAGGGATAACTGAATTTCCTGTTAGGTGAAATAATGTACAGATTCTTCAAATATCACAGAAGAATGGCAGTTGGAGCAATATCCAACTCCTTTGCCAGCCAGCATTTGTAACAATGATATCGTTTTATTTGGTGAAAAGAATTCTTCATCTTGAAGTTGAATTTATTTCGTTTCATACAAAAATTGAGTAACGTTTTTGATTGGCTTAAATATAATGACATCACAGAATAAATATCAGCTTGGTAAAGTACCTTGAGCAGCATCTATAATCATTTGAGATGAAAATCAAGAAGAAATACGCTGATGCTTTCAGGGCTATCAGTATATGCACTAAAAAACGGTCCATTATCTTTTCGTAGTTTGCCAGATTAGGGCAATACTAGAAAAGTTCTGTACGATGAAAATTTGAACAAGCCTACCTGTCCTCTCTTGCTGATAGATTTGGGTAGATTCCTAAAAGACCATAAAAAATTTTGTTGATAAAACCTTTCGGATCCAGCTATTGTTTTTTTTAACTTTTTTCTAAATGTTAACAAACTTTATACCTAATCCAAAAGGTTGTTTTCTACAAATTTATACCTTTGGGTTCATGTTGGGGAATTGAGACGAGCTAGTGGAAAAACATTGATGAAGTAGCAAACAGGCAGATGCAATAATCGTGGCTAATACAATTACTAAAATTGTAGAATTCAAATTATTTTGTTGCATATAATGAGGCATTATGCAGTATAACTGAACTTTAACCATTCATATACGATAAAGTGCAAAACAATCAATGTGGGATGCATCTCATCCGATAATTTCACAATTTCTGTGGTATGCACTAGAATCCTTGATGTAAAATGACCTCAAAGGCAAGATTTAAACCCAGCAAACTTTCTAACCACACAGGCCCTGAGATCTGAGCTACTGAATGTAATTCTATTTTTAAATTATGCTATTTTAAGAAAAAATTCTATCGTATAATTAAAAATCATTTCTAAAATTCAATTAAAATGATAAGATTTGCTTAATCTCAACTATGGAAGCACTTATTTATCCGTGCATTCATATTACTGAAAAGGGGATTAATGAGGGTAAAAATGCTGCAAGGGTTCCTAATTGTTTGAAGAAAAGGCAAATGGTAGATGTAAATTCATAGCATTTGGCATTTATTTCCATGAATCTGACCTTGCAGTTGAAATAAAGATAAATAATGTAGATATTATAAACTGGTGAAAAACATTGACCTCAAGTATACCTCTTTTATTTGCCCTGAATGCAAATTAGGCCCTTTCTTGTAAATATTTGAGCAAATGTCAATCTCATCACCGAGATAATATCTTAAGCAGCCATGTCCATCCAACTGAAAAGAAATAAAGAATAAATCATCTCATTTAAAGCGCTAGATGAAATAACAGTTGTACTGCCAGAAAAAGTATGTCATTTATGAGAGGGAACAAAGTTATTGTATCCAAACAACTCAATTAACATACTTTAAAGCTACAAATGATTTGTTTTCTTGACTTCAACTTGTGAGGAGAGGTTTAATTGAGCTAAGTGTCAAGACTAATCAATTGTATCAAGTGTAAGCCAGAAAACCAGAGCAGTATAAACACAGAGATACTACACGTTCAATACTATTTCATTAATCTTAGTTCATGTGTTGACAAGAGTGAATCTTGTCAACATTTTCAACCTATGCTTGCACATACAAACCGAATTAGATCGATATAATTACAAATCTCTGAGAGAATTGTAGATGAATAAACATAATACACGGCAAAAACATATTAAATCCTGACGCTAAGTTTATATGCATGCACTTGTGGTGATCTGGTTAGTGTCAAATACTACTGAATGTCAACGTAATACATGCATAAGTTTCATCTCAATTATGTATCATGAGTTTATGTTTGATTTAATCAATTAGTAAAGTTTTAATATTTTAAATTTTCTTGCACACATGAAAATTGCTAGATATCATTTCCACTAGTTACTTGAATTCTCCATTATTGAATGTTATAGTTTGTAGTAGTACTCTATAGTTAAGAAACGTTAACAGAAATACTAATGTTATACTTGTATGATCAAGCTTGGTATCATAAAATTTATATCTTCTTTTAAGCACATATATTCAGGTACTTATCAGGTCTTTTCCATTGTTAATTTATAAGTTTCATCTACTAGCATTTATATCCATAAAGATTACCAGAAGAAAATCTTGTAGAAAAGCTCCCTAGATATTCAACACTTAATTTATTTATTGGCATGCCAATAAACAAGTATCAAAAAAAGGTAAAACTCACCTGGAAGTCCAAGACCGCATGGATCTACTTGTCCAAGATTGCTGGGCCCACTTATCTTTACGCTGCTAAAGTTTCCCCAGGTCATGATCTGTAACTACTCCCTTCAATGCTAATGCTACCAGTAAAAGATCCATGACTACCCCCGTTACTACTGGAGCTATTGAATAGTCCATTAAAACCATGGCTGTAACTATGTCCTGCATCATAAATGAAGGATTATTTTTCAGTAGATAATACAAATAGATCTTCAACTCCTGCTCATTTTACTGATAATACCTTTATAATGATATATTATTCTTTTAGCTCTTTTATGACCTTTATTTAGTTTTGTAGCCCTTTTTTGCACCATTGCACCGTATGAAAATCAATAATAATGCAAAAACAAGAAAACAAGTTAAAACATTGATAAGTAATTGTCAACAGCTTTTGAAGAGATTGATAGTAAAATTGACTTGCGTACTACCAGAAAATAAATATTTAAAATAGTTGCATTCAAGTTCTTATTGAAAGTATTGACTAAAAAGTTAGTTTGTTTCAAAGCACAAATGAGACATAGTTCTATATTACATATTTATTGCACGACTGCACACTAAATATGTTGCTCAACATTCTATGACTTTATTTCTTAATAGTCAGAAATATAAAGGTAATCTCTTTTAGTCTAAATTAAATTTTTTAGATTCAAAGAGTTGCATAAAGAATAACCACTAGGTACTTAATTTAGATTTTAAATGTATATAATATATCAGTAGGATATGCAGATTCACCAGAAAAGTATAGGCTATCATGAAAAAATATTTTTCATAAGCAATTGCATGCAAGGGATTTGTACATGAACCAGTAAAAACTGAGTTTGCAATATCTTTAAAGAGTAGATTTTTTTCTAACTTATAGCCATAAATGCCATATCTCATCTTTAGTTTCAAAACTTTATTCTGTAATACTAATTTGTAAAGTTTTATCACAAATAATTAATAAAGTAACTGGTAGAAGAGAAAAATAGCATAATAAAAATAAAAATACTTTACACGGTTAAAATATTTGCAGCCTGGCTTTAATTTTTTAAATTTGCAGCTTGACCATGTTTTTTTAATGAACAAACTGAAAAAGCTATTTTTGTTTAAGGTTCCATAAATATTGGAGTCATCAAAAAATATGTAACTTGCATCTTGTTTTTCTCTCTGAAAATATCTTTTACTGTTAGTCTAGGTTTATTAAGACAAATTATTTAAGCTTAAGTTTCAACAAATTAAAAAGGAATAAATAATTTATGGCAAAAAATCAGTTTAAGATGATACTGATAGATTTGAAATATTAAATTATATGTTTATTTAAATTTAAAATTCATGTAAAAAATTCATATTATAACTAAAAAATTTGAAGTTTGAAAATGTAGCACAATACTTAGCAAGGTAAATATAATGTAACATAATGTTGAAAAATCATCTGTTGGCATTTAACCCATGCTTTAAAGATTCTGGCTTTTAAAAGTACTAACCATAGCACAATATACTGCTAGTCAAGTCACTTCTGAAATTTAGAACCAAACTGTTTGACTAATACTTGAGTCCTGATTCTATCTATCATCATGTTAATGCCTTAAAGTAAAAAGTAAATGTTAAGATTTTCAGTAAAAATACATCAAGCATTTCAATTAAACCAAGTAAAGCTGAGCCAAGTTGGGCCATAATACAGTCTGCACTTTGCTTGCTTGTGATAACTATATAGAAACAGCAATTCATTTTGTTCATTATCATTCTCATTTTACTAAGCACAAAAG
This sequence comes from Vaucheria bursata, assembly GCA_032358265.1. Taxonomy (NCBI): domain Eukaryota; class Xanthophyceae; order Vaucheriales; family Vaucheriaceae; genus Vaucheria; species Vaucheria bursata. The sequence continues at coordinate 52,273 of JAULBW010034481.1, read as the reverse complement.
TGATAAAACTAAAAAATATTAGCACTGAATGAAAATATAGCTAGAGACAGGGAAAATATTATTGCTAAGAATAAATGAAAAGTCAAGCACATAATTTCAATTTTATCTATTTCATTCAAGAATGGTAAGATTTCAAATTTTTGCTTGTTGCATTTGAACTTGAAAGTACCAAAAAATCAATTTTTACTACAAAAGTGTTGAAACTAATATGTATTTCTGTTCTATTAATTTGTGCTATGTGTGATTACATCTTGCTGGTAAATTAAGAGTTCAAATGTCTAAATATTTATGAAGGATAAAATAGCTACAAGTTGATAATGGCATTGCTGCATAATATACATGTCCATGTAAACTAAATTAATTTAATTTGGTTTTTTTAAAAGATATATGGATGGTGAAGATATGAAAGTTGCATGCTTTCTAATGCAACTTTTAAAGTTATTTGATAATTTTTAAATATCATTTTTATTGTATTAATTACTGTAACTAATGATATCTAAACTAATGACTGCAGCAATGGGTGCAAGTATATTAAGCACTTTTTTCAAGCACCAACAAGTAATTGATAGCTGAAGTTCATGAAAACTTATACAAAGCAGATATTTTTGTCAATTTTTTTACAAATACTTAAGCTTGGTTTTTTACGCAAAGAGTAAAGACTTAGATGGCTTTTTACCTTAACTTTTAGTCTTTCCTATGCTTTAACTTTATATGCTTTCAGGAATTGCAAGATACAAGAGATCCACATTACTGCACTTAAAATTGGTTATAAAGGTGCATTACATCTTACTATACTGTGACTCAAAAAACTCAATTTGTGATTGCATTTAAAACATCAACAAGCCTAAGCAAACACATGCTTCAATCTTGCTAAATATTATGATAACCCTTCAAAATGGTTTAATAAAAAAAAGTAGGAACCTGTCTTGTAACTTCAATAAATCAATAGTTATCTTTCTAATACTGTAAATAATACCATGGTTCTTATTTACTTCCAGCAAGGTTTTTAATATACCATATAATAAAGTTTGTTTGAAACCTTGATCATTTGTATCTCAGTATATATTTATGTTTTTCATCTCAAATGCTGTTAGGAATAAACTTTTAACGAATTAATTCCGTTTGTAGCTGCAGTATAGTTTAGGAAGATTTGTACAATTATACAATTCAAGAGGATTTGTACAGCTTCAAGGTTCAAAGAGAGTTACACATTCTGAATAATTAGGCTACATGCATTTTTGTTGTGTTGATAGAATGTCCTCACTTGTATCAATGCAAATTACTGAATGCAACATATCTGTGCTAATTCTCATCGTTTTTTCTTGCATTTTGACTATTGCATTCCTAGTAGATACATCATTTTCATTCTTTTTCATATTCAACCTTTTATATAGTGTCTAGGTGTTAGGAACTGATTTGTATGCCGTGCTTTCTATTTGAAGATATTGATTGTAGTTTGATATATTTGTTTTAAGTCATTAGCATATTACGTAATGTGTTGACAAGATTCACTCTCGGCAACACATGATTGAATCCACTTAATATACTGTTATACCATATTCTGTTTACGTTTTCTTGTTTCCTTGAACGTGTAATAGTGCATTGGAGGATTCTTACACTAGGCCAATCTAATTGTCTATGTGAATTTTATTCTTTACTAAAAACTAAAATCAAATAAAAATTTTTAGTGTTGGTTCATGCGTATTTATTTGAAACAAATTAGTTGATAGTATTTAATCAACTATAAACCTGATGCAGATGTTGCGTTTCTGTTTTACATTGGGCTGTACTAACATTAAACTGTTAGAAAAGCTGTTCCGTAGCAAATTGTTTGTAAACTTCCCTTGAATGCGGTTTACCTTATTTATAAGAATCTTTTATGTATCAATGCATGCAAATATTACATTCAGGAATGGTATAATGGCATACTTTTTGCTGCTAGAAATGAACAATGTATTCCATGGTGCTGCAAAATATGTACAAATAACCATGAAATGTATTCCATGGTGCTGCAAAATATGTACAAATAACCATGAAATATATTTGTGCTCAATTCAGTTTTCTGTAATGCATGAGTAAATTTCAACATCATTAAAATTATCTTGCATTGGAAAAATACAATGGGGTATTTTCATGCAGACTAGTCAACTCATAAGCTTTTTTTGCTGCAAGGCCAATGTCAGCTAAAGTGTTTTTCTACTAATATAAAGCTAGCACATAATGAATTTAAAGGTTTTAAAACAGTGATTTGACTCCATCATAAAATTAGGATACACTCGACATGAACATTGTTCCTGTTGAATGTATTCTTACAGCAGCTGTACATTATTGAACTTCTGTATTGCATTTTTCTTTCTTAGTAAGTGATTAAATTATTTATTTTAAATAAGTTATACAATTACTTTGAAACTTAAATTTTTAACCAATTATATTAGTATAAAATTTATTTGAGTGGTCCGAAGAAGCATATAATTAACAAAAAAACACGTGCAATTTGAAATGTACTGCTCAATTTTTAATAGCCTAAAAAGTTGAAACTTTCATGATTTTGAAAAAAACTCAATGAGTTTACCTATAGCATTAACAAACTGTCATATTATAGCAGCTATATCCACACTTGAAAGTTCCTGTCAAACTTTATGTAAACTGTTTCATAATACATTTCAAAAATAGATTATATTTAGAACAGGTCCATTTACAGATATTTTTAATGTGTTTTCAAGACACAGTGAGTTATCATGTATGTACTTTCAGAAGCTGAGTTTAATATTAGTTCATTTTCTAGCATCTTGACTTTATTTCTTATGAAGCAAAGCACACTCCCAATTCTTTCAAATATTGATTTTGTAAGTTTAAGCCCTTGACTTTTTTGTTTTAGGTAGTCCAGCAAGTCCTCAAACTGCATAAGCTCATTTTCATTCTACTTTGTTGGTATTTTGCAGAGAGTATATAATTTGCACTATTTTGTTCTATTGCTAGATGTAATATTACTGCATTGTTTTGATAGTACTGTTTACTGACATTATATTTGAATGTACGTTAGCAGAATATCAAATATTGAATTAATCATTATTCCAACTGCGTATGTTTAATACTAATATTGGGTACTGCTGGCTTTCAGCAACATATTAAAAGTTTTTTTTGAAACAGGCTGAACTCAAAGACTACTTGTTGGCAGTATAGCTTTAATTACTATTCAAATTTTAGCAATGAAGTTATTGTACTTTGTTTTCAAAGATTTTATACAATTTAATTTGGTTTATTTATTTCTTCTGAATATGTACTTCAAAAAAATGGTGAGAGAAACAATGAATTTTAATTTTAAAAGTTTTTAAAAAACTGAGTATGGTAAAATTTAAACTGTATGTCATGCACAAATTAAAGTTATTTTTTATTGTAGATGTGTTCATATTTTGTTATCTTTTATCTTTGTTTTGTAAACAGAATTTTTTTTGGTATGCTTTAAAACTGTCTTATCTGAAATTCATTTTTTTATGTGTCACAAAAAATACTACATCAATCAATTTCATTTCATTCCTTCAATAAGTTCATGGAAGATTGCTAGTTTTATTACGCTGTGGAGCAAAAGTGCTACATGAATTTTTCTTGTTATTAACTTCTTTATTTCATTTGAAGTTTAATCCTTTTCTTAAAAAATGTTTAAATATATTGAATCTATTTTATTTTTTAGCATGCAGTTTAAATTTATTAACTAAGAAGGAACAAAATCTTCTAAAAAGTTCAGTATTAAAATGAACAAATGTAAATTTGCTCTGCTAATTGATCAGAAGGAATAAAATTCTTTGAAAAATATTGTGTTGCATTGAATGTTGTTACAATGATGTAGCCACAGTGATGTAACATTGTTGAATACAATTCAAAGTCCAGAAAATTATGTATATTTATATAGTTTTTAATTTAGCTGTTAAAATATTAGTGTTGAGTTGACAATTCTCCTGTAATCTTTAATTGGTCTATTTGAAACTACTACTTTGAGTTCAAATATATGAACAACTCATGAACAAAATTGCTGTTGCCAGTATATGGGATACAAATAGTTTGAAATGTACTTTTGTAGTCTGATTGCATAGAATTAAAGTGAAAGCCAAAATTTCACCATTATTTTAATGATACAATATTAGCTCCCCAAATTTTGGGTCAGTAGAGATGCTTGTTTTGGACTCAATGTTTGAATTGTATAGTTCTAACATTTGACAAAATTTTCTTCCAAAAATTAAATACAGATTGATTTTCTGCAGTTTCAGCATTAGCATATTCATAGCACACTACACCCTGGCACATAATACCAGGGTCTTAGTGCATACTACAGAAACTGAATTCAAATGTTTAACTAGATGTAGTACATATCAGATCAAAATCTATTTGTATATTTTGTGAATTGCTAACATTGAAAAATAACATTTTTACAATTTGAATAGGTTTGCACCATTGACATCAATCGCAACTTAATTTCGAAAATTTGCTTGCAGGATCACTCCGGAGTCCCTAGGTGCACCACCACAAGGTGACTAAGAATCTGTTTTACCGTTAAAATGATTAATATATAATAATTTGATATAAAATCATGATATCTAAAGGTCTTACTTTTGATTGGAAAAGAATAATAGTGGCCGTTTTGTTGGTGGTGCAAGACTCTTGGCTGTTCACCAGTGGCTCAAATATGAAAATTGAGGTAATCGAGTTAAAAACAAACACGGATCAGTATTTTTGCTGACATATGAGTTGCTTGTCTTCTTTCATACGGTTATTGCACAAATCATTTTTTACATTCAATTTCGTAGTTCCAGCTTTATAAAACTGAGTAACGCGTGCTCGCTGGAAAACATGAGCTCTGCTTTACTAAGAAGTCTCAGCCTGACGCCTGCTGCCGGAAATGTCATGTCCGTCAATGTTTTTTTCATTTTTGTATTGATTGATGATTCATCATATTTTTCAAGATCAGCATAAATTTTAACCATTGAAAATGAAAAACTCGAAGACTATGATTCATCGAAATATATATTTCAGCAAAATATATCTATACAATTCGTTCGAGCATTTAGATCAGAACATTCAGTAATCTGATGATAAGAATACATCGTAAACTTATTTATTTAGCACATCTTAAGGAAAATGTGAATTCTGTGTGTGAAGTTAGCCATCTCTTTCATCATATCTTGTTTGAAATTTCAGTTAAAACCTATTTTTCTTTGCAAGAATTCTTCCAATAAATTTTGATATTATCGATTTTGAATGATAACTGAATTGCTTGTAAAAACTTGGAACTTCCAGTTTTCATCGTTTTATTTTAAATTGAATCTCAAAAAAGTAATAGCGCAAATAATATTAACTGATGTGCTCTATGAAAATGAAGTTACTATAGTATTTTCTGGCATAACTTTACAATTTTTCTATAAGTCTCTAGCGTTGGTACAGTGATTTGTTTGGTTTTGGATTCAATTCAGAGTATTATTCGTTAAAAATTTTGCTCGTGTTTTGCTAAAATTTTGTGTTTTTCATGATTTTTTATATTGTGCATGTGAAAATCTCATCGTAGATTTTCTTCAACTCGAGGGATGGCTACCGAAAAGCAAATTTTGATGCGCATCAATGCCACGAAGAATATTTCGAAAATCACAAAGTCCATGAAAATGGTCTCTGCATCAAAGTTGCGTGGAGATCAAGAGCGCTTAGCAGCAGCCCGTCCATTCAGTGTATGTGCTTAATGCTAATTTCCTTACATATATATATATATATAAGTATAGAGTTGTTTTCAAACATGATAAAATTGTCGGGATTACCAAATTCATTAGTTTTATTCAAAATTTATATTATCCAAAAATATTAAGAACCTGATGCAATCTGACTATTTCATTTATTCGTTATATTTGAAAATTTGTCTAGGAATTTCGTCGCAAAAGAAGTTTTAACACAATCTTATCTCGTTTGAGTCTACCTTTTTCAGTTAAATTCCCTCTGCAAACTTAACCTTTTTTGCGCACCACTAAGTATTAATAAGCAAAGACTTTTTGAAAAAATTTCCTCATTTGCGCACCACTAAAATTATACCTCTTACAATGCTAATTTTCATGCATGTTGCTTTATTATTAGATTCTAATATCTCTTGAATGAACGTATTTAAGTTAAAGTTCTTTCTACCGTTGACAGGTTTTACTCGCCCAAAACTCAATAGAACTTTTCATCAACTGTTATTCTTTTCGTGTCAGTCAAAATATACAAAAACTAGACCTTTCAAAAATTGTTCTATTTACATGGAATAAAAAAACTAAAGTCTAAATGTTGTCTAAACTGGGCATTGCACAACTTCAACTTAATGGCAAATTTTTTTCATGTTAAAGGCTTGAAATAACTTGAACTTCAATTGAATATACTAAATTTAGAGCAATTTTTGGTGAAAATTAACCCTACGATATGTAAGATTCAGTGATTTTTTGTGTTTTTTTAGAGCTATAATTTTTTATATAGAAATGGACGGAGTCTGTTGCTGGTCCACCAGTATTGCTTGAAAATATGGACGTGTCAAAATTGGCTAAGCATACTTTGGTGGTTCCTATTACATCTGATCGGGGACTTTGCGGGGGTATTAACTCTACCATTACTAGGGGAATCAAAAAGCTCGAAATTGCCATGAAGGTATATACACAGAGCATGATCATTTTTCACTAACACTAAAAAATTAATGGAATTTTAGTGCAAAATATTAATTTAATGCAGAGGATATTTACACAGTAAACTTTGGGTGTAGCAAATCTGTCGACAACGAATTAGTTCACTATATATCCGAACATCTGAAGCTAAGCTTAGACACAGTATAATTTTTCTTTTTTCTGCTGTAAGTGAAAATTTTAAAAATAAATTTTTAATATCTGATATTTAGTAAGCATGAATTTATTCAAAATATTTTTTTGTGTATATAGGCTCAAGATAAAGGCTTAACATTGCTTATTGTTGGAGAAAAAGGGAGGTCTCAGCTAGGAAGACTGCTAGCTCATAGCTGTGATAGGGCATGCACTGAGGTATGTGATTTATTGAGTTCACGGTAAAAATTTTGTTTAATTCTTATTTTTTGCTCTAGATGTTTTACGATATTTTTTATATTTATACATAATCACTCTGGACTTATGCAATCCAGTAATGCTAACTTGTTAAATTCTTTGAAAAGATACTAGTACTGTTACTAGATACAAAACTAGATGTGAATTGCTCAGATCTTATATTTATTCTAGAACATTACTGTTGTTGAAATGATACTGGATTCTTCTTTTCATAATGTTGATCTTTCAATGTTGAGCTGCTCCGTATCCATCAAGTATTGCAGTGATACCAGACTTAATAGACTCGCAATGTAAATATATGTATTCTTAGGTCAATTTTTAAAATTACGGCATAATATCTAATAATTTTTTTTAGTTGGAAATTCCTTATACTTTTTCGACTGCGAGTGCCATTGCTACTGAAATTTTGAAAACCCCTGGTGTTGATGCTGTTTGTATAATATACAATGCTTTCCGAAGGTACACATACATACATAAAATTATTTGCGTGCATGGCTTAAAATTTACATGCATTATTTTCTATGCTTAAGAATAGATTTGATAATTCATTTTTTCTATTATATTCTTATTACGATGCGATAATTTCGTTCGTTTTTTTTACATGCATGCATTCTATGTGTCATCTATGATTCTCATACAAAATATTTTTATCGATGTATCAACATATGTATGCCGTGCTTTGCTCGCCCGCAGATTGTTTAAGTCGGGTTGCATTTATTTGACCTGTACCAGCAATATGTTGAACTGTAACTTTAACTTACAAGTTATTGACATTTACGATAGAACAGTTACCGGGGTATAAGAACAGCAGAAAATGATACGATAAATTTAAGCATATGGGTTTTCTTCTAGAGGCTTGTTCTATAACTGCATATTCAAATAGTGGAAAGTAAAATGGATTTTATGCTTCACTTGTTTGGGTCAACACAAGGCAGTTATATTATAAAACGAATGGTTTCCCCGGAATATAGCATTTTTTTGTTTTATTCGACTAGAAAAACATGCCCTCTTATATCCGATTAGAGCACTATGTTGTTGAATTCGCATCAAATGGACCAAATTTTGATTAAGACCCAATGATAATACCACTCGTAACTGTTAAATCACAGTACAGACGAATGAAATATATAGAATAAATCCTTGAAAATTATATCGAATAACCTTTTAATATTCCAAACGTAATAACATGGTTACCAAGAATAAATTATTCAAGTACAAAGCGTGTTGTTGTACTTGTAGGAAGTGTTGATATATTCAAAGGACGCTCTATTTGAATGTTGTTTTATTCGAGTTTACTGACTAGCACATAACATTTTCCAAATTGCTGAGTTTCAATTCCAATATTGTTTAAAGTTTCTTTCTGGTTTTTTAATTGCTCAAATTGTTTGCCTTCAATCGAATCATTTCACACAATTTTAACATATATTAAAAATACATTTTTTTTAATTTCTCAGTGCAATTTCTTATGAGACCTCTACTAAGACGCTCTTCAATCTTGCTAAATTGGAAGAAGAACCCCTGGTAAGGAATTTTGTCTCAATTCGAATACAATACTTAAAGTTGTAATTGAATGGTGACTATGTAGAATGATTATTTTTATGTGAATTATTTAAATACAGCCTTTAAATTCAATTATAACCTTCAGGTGGTATGTTACACAGAAGAAGTATTTGTATTTTTTCATCTTGTCACATGTTAAAAAAATTTTATTGGTTTGACTCTTTTATAAGCCTTAGAGAGTGCTATTCGAGAGAACCCCTATTAGATATATTGTTCAAATACAACACCCTGGATGTTATGTTCGGTTGAAGATGAATGTGACTGGTTATATATATCAAGTTTCTAAAGTGAAAATTGTACTAAATCTTCATATATTTATGCAAAGAATAATATATTTTGTCTTTCTTCACAACTGTGGACCTTGCGTTGGAACACTTTTCTGGGGTAGGGTAGATATCTTATTTGGTGAAAGTTTAAAATCGGCAACTTTACAAAATAATAATTTAAAGAAAATATAATGAGTTCTTGACTAGTGCCAGATGATTTGAACGGATGAAAACATACCTTTGTGGCTTTTCATCTCATGTTGAGTATCTTTTAGTTGAAAGAACAATTTCTGAAAGGATAAAAATCTACTGTACCCTATTGGTCAATTATATATTTTTTACTTCTCCGTACAGATGGAGTACGAATTTGAACCTGACACGAAATCTGAAGTGCTTCAGGACATGTACGAGCATACGCTAGCCACTCAAATGTACCACGCTCTTATGGAAAATGCAACTTCAGAGCAATCGTCTCGCATGAACGCAATGGAAAATGCCTCTAAGAATGCTGGAGATATGATTGACTCCTTAACGCTGCTATACAACAGAGCCCGTCAGTCTAGAATCACTACTGAGCTTATTGAGATTATCTCGGGTGCGTCGGCACTAGAAGGTTAACTAATGGGTCGGGTATTGTGATGATATTGGGTCTGTCTCTTTTTTGCTGGCATTCATTTTGCAACAAAAAATGAAAATTCATAATATGCTGTTGCTTTTTTACGCATTTGGTCCTTTCGTTAGATATTGTTTCTCTGAAAGGCTTAAGATTTGAAATGTCACCATAGAATTCTGATTGGTATGGAATTATTCTGTACTTGACGGTTTCCGGGTTTTTTAATCATATTTGTGTCTTGGAACACTATACTCTCCATCTCATCTAGGGGAAAAATATGCTAGATCATTGTAGCATCTCTACGCAAAGCTGAATATTTGCTCCGATAAGCATTTCATCATGCAGCCTATATTCGACAAAAATTTTGCAAAGAAATGTTGATAATCCACCAATTTTTTTAAAAGGATGCATCGCCTACGTATTGCCAGTTGATATTCAGAAGTGCTAATGCAAACTGTTATATTTGCTTTGCTGGCTCGTACAAGGGACTCATTTTGAGCCATTTTAAGCATACAGCAACATATATTTCCAATGTAGATGTCTGCCTTGATCATATAAATATGTCTCAAACAAAAAGTTAAAGTTATGGAAATATATACAGAAACGTATTCTTTTCAAATAAATATAGGCAAAATTTATCATGACCTTTTGTATATGACAAATTCTGGGGTAAAGGTAGAAAAACTTTAATGATGAAAAGTTTAATTTTTGCTTGATATGACAGAAATAAAAGAGCTTCAAATCATAGAGCCAATAATAAAACCCAGTGGCAATCAAATATAAACCTAAAGCCAGATAATACTGGGCGAGTTTCCTTAACTACAGAACAAGTGTTAGTAGGCCGTATTTTACAGTAAGCACTTACAATCTTTGAGCGTGGTGAATTTTACGAATATATTGAAATTTTTTAAAATTTCTAATAGAATAGAAAAAAATTGTTTATAAAATTGAAATTCATATTTTCAACAATGGCAATAATATATGATGTATGTCAGTCTATGAGTACGTAACTATCCTCTTTTTTTTAAAGGGTAGGTAAGTAGAGTATATTCTATCCAACAATTGGAAAATCAATGTTCATCTTTATTCATCATAAATTTACTGTAAGTTCATATTGAACTTAAATATAAATGTGCGGTTGAGAATGTTAGAAAATCCAACTTTTACAAATTTAAACTATTTTTCCATTGTATTTTTTTCATTTTTCTTTACTTTTTTCTTTTTGCATCTTTAACACGTAGGGATTATGAGTACATTATTTTCCACATTTTGTGGTACTCCTAAGAGAGTCTCCTACTTTCTATGAGGTTTAGAAGTCATTTGGATTGCTTGTTGAGCAAGATTACTGATTCGTTCTTTGCATGCCTCTTTGCCCATTTCGAAATATCCACAAAAATTTATTACAGTGTTTCTCAATGCCTCTTCATTAGACAGAAGCTCAATAGTTCAAAGTTGATTACTCATCAGAACCAGTAGTTTTATAATCAATCCTGAATCAAATCTTGCTACATCTTCAAAACTCGGATGAAAATATGAGCAGTGCTCGAAATATGAAGTTATTAATGTTCGCCAAAAGCTCACTGCCGCGAGACTAAATCCACTTTTTTGAAGTGATGTGTAGAGTATTTCTCTGTGCCAGAACGTTGTAACTTCGGAGAGTGTCATAGGGAGCAAGTGACTGCTATCAAACTTTAAATATATTATGTGGAATCCTAAATCTAGTACTACTATAAATATTACAGATTTATCATTTTCATAATAATTTATGTCAAAATTACTTTTAATAGATTTTGAGTTACACAGCAAACTTGTATGCTGCATCGCTTCATCAAAATTTGAATCATGTGCAGTTCGTATTACTCCTATATTTTATTAAGTATCGAACGGATTCGAATACAGTACGAATGTGGTGAGGAATCATGACTGAAGTGTCTGATATTGTACTGTGAATTGTAGACTCAAAAGCGACTGAAGTGTTTGGAATGGATGATGGTATATGACTCAAAAATATATCTGGAATGTCGTATATCCATGTATCTGATGTGATTGATACCGTGGTCTCTCGAAAGTCAAAGTTACCACAGAATGTTTCAGCCTTTTTTACTGATGCAGGTAGAAATGATTTCAAGTGTCGAGTGAGAAATTTTTCCATGCCTCGACGACTGATTATATATGCACCGGTGCCCCAAACCATGTAATCTTTACCGCCGCATGAATCACGTTTTGACCAAAGGGACTTATTGTCTATGACGTGACGCTTTATCTCGTCAATCTTACAGGAATTAAACATTATTGAAGATATTTGAAGAACCGTCCAATTTGAAGGAAGAGAATTGATCATTCATCTCAAATAATTCCAAATTAAGATACTTTTTTCGGTGTCATTTCCCGCTATCAATGGCAGCATTGCTATGTCGTCTTCCAACATGAGAACTTCCTCAAGTCCCTTAGAATAAACCACAGAAATAGCTTTAGCATGATTAAGCCCGCATGCTACTGTGGAAGGTGGTTTCTTCGAATCAAAGTCCCAAACGTGAACATTTAGGTATGCTACCTCTTCACTGCTTAAACTGCTCAGGCGGAGCGAGTTTTCCGCTGGGATATCGAATAATGCAAGATTTCTCAAATCAATAGCTTCGACTCTAATAAATTTTCCAGGAGCATTCTTTTGCAACCAACTCATCATAAAGTTGTTGCGATCAAGACTTCGATCCAAATTGATATACAGAATCTCTGGAATATCTTTGCCATTACTCACCAAACAATAAACGAACTGGCAAAGAAGCAATTGTCCCCATATCACATGCATCCGCCAATGCATCAGCCGTAAAAATTATCTCCCAAATTAATTCTTTTATGAAGTTTTAAATTGGCGCTTTATTGTTTCATTGTTTCAAAGATAAAATGAAATACGATGCAGAATTTGTACGACAATGTCAGAAAAAAATGACAGTTACAGATTTTTTAATTTGAAAAACCGTTAAAATCCAAGATATTTTGTGATATAAAGTTTTAATTACAGATTCTTTTGTTAGCTCCATATTTGCTGTGCTTCTAGCGCTTTCACATTATGGCGAGTAAAAATATCCATATATATGCTGAAGATATGAGTGAAGAAATGGGCCAGTTTGCGATTAAAACAAGCGAAGAGGCGTTTAATCTTACGATTACCAAAGGCCAGGTAAATCCGTTATCGATCATTTAATTAAAATTCATAATTAAATGAATTACCACCAGATACTAAGAAATCTTATATCCTTTCCTTTTGAGGTTGGTTTACTTACTTTTGTGTGTTAAATGCCATGAATTGAATATTGCTCTGAGTTTAGTTTAATTGCTGATAAGGCAAAATATTACAGTTCGTGCGCTGTTATAGAGTATTACATATTTTCACGAAAAGAATATGGTATTTTAACGTGGCATTTGTTTTAAGAAGTTAAGATTAATGAATTTTTTTGTTGAAGTCGTTTTCTTTTACAACAAAATTTAGATTACCTGCAATTCTTCACGGTATGGCACTGAACATGGAACTATAACAAAATCATTGGCCGATCAAAAAAGGCCTCATCAAAGCAAATTGAATACAAAAAATGTTATTGGATCACACTTCAGTGTGCTAATTTCCGTGCTCAGTGGATTACCATAGAGTAAGACGAATTTCCCAAATATATTATGTTCATCCATCAAGTTCTGGTCCAGCAAGATAATACCAAATCACGCTGAAAGTTTAGAGATCATAGAAGTATCCCTAAAATATTATACAATAGTATTGATGAAAATCAATTAGTTGAAAAGGTCTTCTACCATAGGTCAAATATTTGTTGATCTTTCCAAGTTCCGTGAGATTCCGTGAAGAATGGCAAGGGCAGTATCCTTTGCCGTCAATAGGCCATTGATCGAAGAATGAGGATTCTCAAAACTTACAATGAATGAGAGAAATCATGCATTAGACTTGTATGATTTGTTGTAAGGTGTTTTCAACGATTGCTGGCATCATACGGAAAAGCTTTGAAAAAGCCTATGGAAGTGGCTGGAGTGTTGTCGTTGGTAGATCATTTGGAGAATATGTGACGCATGAAATTAAATCATACATGTACTTTACGGTTGTCCCTGGAGTGTATGTACTAATATGGAAAGCATAAGAAAAGAGTTATAAATATTGCTGAAATACGTTGCAAAAAATGTAGGAAAAAATACTTCAACTCCAATAATTAGAAAAACAAAAAATCAGCTTTTTTTACATGGACTTTGGTCAAATATATTCAACTGAAAATTTTTTCTTAGATATTAAATATGACTGTTCACTTATAGCTTGTTCTGTCGTCCAAAGGAACTTGTAACTTTTTCTACAACTCGGAAATCGTATGTTCAATTCCTATGCTTGAGTTTCATCTAACTAAGCTACTAGTGACAAGCTTTTCGGAATAATGTCAATTATTTAGATACTGTGCAAAGTGCTATTTTTTCTAAAAAATATTTTAGATTGTTCACACTTTTCTTGTACTACTTTTGCAAGTTTAAGGCAGCTTACTAATATTAAGTTTTATATGAAGATAGTTCAAATTTGTTTTAATGCCTACCTATTTTCACCAGTAATCGGTTATCTCATGTCTTGTTTGCGGTGCATGAAAACTTAGTAATAGTAAAGTATCAATCAAGAAGTTAGTCATTTTTAAAAAGTTAGTTTTACACCAAAATTGAGCACAGTTTTGATGAATCAGCAGCCACAATTGGTATTATAGTAAGTATTTGATGATCGATGACCAGATATAGAGCATCAGTGAAGAGAGAAAAAGAAAAAGATAGAAATGTCAGTGGAAACAGTTTTTATTAGATAAAGGAAAAAACCACCATTTTGTTCCAGAAACTTACTTTATACAATAGCATTTACAAACAGTTGGCAATTTATACTGCCTTCTATGCTGTGGTGGACAGCATCAAAATTATTGAACTTACCATTAGAACAAAGTTTAAGTAGCACAATACCTAGTAGTCAAGCAGGTATGCCTTTAATTTATACAGTAATGATTGTTGAAAATTTAGTAGAAAGTTATATATTTTTAATTGAAAATAATGTACATTTGTTTAATTGACTATAAAAAATGTAATTGCATCAACAATTTTACATAACATTTTGAAATATAACTTTTTATCAAATCTAAAATACATTTTGTTTTGTAAAGATTTTTTTTGGCAATTTTAGAAGAGATTACTGAAGTCAACACCATTACCATATGGTCATAGAAGGGATAAATTTTTTAAAGTCATCACTTTTGTTATAGCTTGTGGTGATAACACAAGGAAGCACTTGGAACGGCATGAGACACAAGGAAATATACATAACAATTGCTGTTAAACTTTTATCATCAAGCTACAACTTGCGCAGTAGGAAGTGACTTTTGTCCACATATCAAATGTGATATCTTAGTATTGTCAAGATATTTGCTGGTCCAGCTATCTCTTTAAATTGCTATGGCATAACTGCTTGAATATGTTTGTAAATGTTTGTCTACGTTCGCCTATATTTTGCCCACACCTTTTCTATAGTTTTTGCCCCTTTTACGTATTTGCACCTTTTATCCTAATTGTGCCTAAATGCCAAACCCTTTATGTCTACACCTTTGTCACAGTCCTTTACGGAATCCTTTGTGCACCTACTCAACAAATTGCCATGTATCATCTTTCTTATGGTTACTTGGAAACTTCTTGGATTATTTTCTGTAACCAGTTCAACCTACAAAAGAATGATTCTATTTTCATCATGTTCCCTAGAAAGTCTTCTTTACTGTCTTCAAACTCTGCTTCAACTGACTGGATATTATTCCAGAAGTTGTCATCAAACTAGAATCCTGTTAGAATTGACTCCTTTATCAACTACTCCACTTTACTCTGCATTATTTCTGCCAAAGACAAATTCTTAGAATTCTTAAAATAATTCTAGAATTGTCACAAACTTAACAATGGAAATTGCAACATTTACTCATGAGTAAAAGATTCAGCGAGATTCACCGGAGAGCCAATTTCAAGAGTACTTCAAGAGAGTATATTGCAGGAGCTAGCGGGGACATGTTTATTTATTCAGCCTTGTGTTTATGGTCACTCTTCTAAGTTTAATAAAACTTTTATATCTTTATTAAATCTTTTCTTTGCTTTTGCTGTTTGCCTGTCCTCTGCCGTACATTGGACTTTGCCCACCTTAGGTACCTCTTAATATATTATATTATTGTATTGTCTCCTCCATCCTTCCAACAAGTACTATTGTCAATTTCAGTAGCAGCAACCCTGACAGTTTTTTTAAAGTTTTTAGAAATGTCAGTAGTGTTAGGAATTAACTCTCTTAGAAGTTAATTCTATTTTCATAGCTGCGGTAAGTTCTTGTTGAAGTATCTATGATGCTCTAAGTAAATTGGCTGCATGGATGCCAGTAGGATTGTGTTATTTTCTTGTGTTGATAGAGTTATCTCCCTTCTATCAACACAATTAATGCATGATAAATATGTATATTTCTCACAGTTTTTTGTTTTTTTCTGTATTACGTTTCTAGTTAGTACTTATCCACTTTGTCACCTAGATAAAACGTTTACTGCACAGAACAAGCAAGCATCAAGATATTGTAGATGGGAGTCTAAGTTTTTTAAATCTAGCTCTAATACTTAATGTATATTAAATTTAAGCTGGTAGGTCCATTTTTCAGCTCAGTTGACCTTCAATAGTTTACAAAAAAGATGTTGAAAGTCTTATGGCACTAAGAAGTCATCATTTGTTGGTTAACTTAATTATTAATGCACTAGCTAAACAGTTCATATTTTTAGCATTGTTTGAAGTAGCAAAAACTTCAATATAGATAGCATAAAAAATCTTAGAAGACTACATCTTGCCCTTAATATGATTGACCACAAAAGTTTTGCATATATATTCCTCAGACCTCAACTGTTTGATGAGCTACACTAGTTGATGCACTAATTTCAATTGGTGTGGATATTTGGTATGGTTTTTAAAAGTATTGCTGATCATATTTTTGTTAGGAAAATACAAACACAACAAATAACATAAAAACTGAAATAGTATTTGATATTAACCTACATGTGTTGCTGAAAGTGACATAACTTTTGCAACACAAAACTTAGTAGCATGAAGAACAGGGTTCAGTTCTCTGATGTATCTTGGAACTGAAACTGAAACCACACTAGAACCGAACTGAAACCAAAACAAATTATGCCGCAGCTACAGAATAGAATTAACTCCCTTAGGTGTTAATTCCTAACAATTTTTCATGGTTTTTCTAACATTATTTGTATTTCATCCAACTACACTCAAAACTAGCTATGGCAATTTTATGGTTTTCCTGTCAGCTATTGTGCATGCGCATATCTTTCACTTTTATACCATGAAATAATTTTAAAGATATCTGTCAGGATATCTGCCCTGTCCCCAGATACTACAACCCTAAAATCCCCCACCTCTCGGGAGTTGATGGTTCATCGGTACGAAAATCGATTAGTAGCACCAAGGTCTCGGGTTTGAATCCAGATGCTTCCAAATACTATCATAGCTATACATTCACCCAAGAATCCTAACAATATCATTAGCTGAAAAACAACTGAACAGATATTCTTTATTGTTGATAAATCTCACTGGCCAAGTTCACAACAGTTTTTTAAGGCATACTATCCAAAATATCAATTGCTGAAGTACAATAATTCTTTAGTGCTGATCACTCACAAACTGTTACTATTAGAGATGGATATTTCAGATGTGCATTGCCAATTCTTTTGATCTTCTGGTTTGGTTATAAATTTATTTTCATACTATGGCAAAAAAATGTCTATTTTACGTAAACTTAAAATTACATATTGGTGAAGTCCACATTATTTTTAATGAAGCAGTTACAGTGTGGGTTTTAATAAGTGTGTTACATACTTTATATACTTAATTAAATATGTGTGGTCTATATTAGTTTATATTTTATTTTAGTAGATTGCATGCTATATGTCAGAAGAGTTAGCACTAATGCAGTTCTTTACTGAGTTTGCAATTAGTCGGTCAGCAGTATACACTGCTGGCAGTTAATAGTGCAGTTTCAAGGCACTAGCATGTACCATTGGTACAAACTCCAAATTTCCTTTTTTTGTATTTTGCATTAAATAAAGTTAACCATGTAAAAGATGTAGTATTTCAGCACTCAATATTTAAAAATGATGACAATGCACTCAAACAAAGTTATTTTGCTTTTAATGTGACAAAGTACGCACCTTTCCTACAACAATATTTCACAAGTCTAAATCATATTCCATGTGACATTATGTGAGTTTTTTCAATACAGTCAAGAGTTTTGATAAGACCTCAATCTACTTCTAGAAATTTTTTATAAAAACTAATTTTTTTAAAATTTTATTGTAGGTTCTAAACTCGAAATGAATAGATTCAGACTTTTGAAGCTAATTAACATATTAAAAGAATAGCAGAAAAATATGTTGCCTATTTTTTACTTTTATTTTTCATAAAACGTTCCATACTTTATATCTGCGTTGTCAGAGAATCTGAGTAGCCATTAAGTAAGATGATGTATTACAGTGTTGCTATGGCTGGGGTTCTTATAGTTGAAAGGTTAAGTTGAATGTATTCATATACTTTATTTTCATGATCATTTGTTTGTTTTGTAATTTGAGCGTTGAATTGTAATTTCTGTAAGTTTGATGCATATCATTTTATTTATGAGAATTGTAAAGAGTTTATTGCATAGAGAACAAAATAGTGTTGCATGAACAAACTTGACACTATTTTATTACAAGTCACACAAATGAATTTCACAACTTTATTAAATCTTAACTAGATTGTGCTGGAAGTAATGATCATGCTAATACTTGTTAAACTTTTTTTTGAATTAGTAATTTAAACAGATGAGATATAGCTAATTCACATTCTAATTTTTTTAGTTAATTTCATGGATTGGATTTGAGGTGTGGTGTGTAGACTTAATTTAAAGACTTAAATATGAAGCAGTCTGTGTCCATATTGGTAGTAAATTTACTATATATTCTTGATCAAACATTTCCTTTAGGAACTAAAACTATCAAGTCATTAACACTCATGTGTGTTACATCAATGATTATATAAATCTTCTACTGAACATCTCAAGGGCAAAATTGATTTTTAAAAGATCATTTTAGATGGTGAGTAAGTAACAGAAACATTCTCATGGCAACCAAGTATATAAACTAGCAACATTTTTGATTCATGTTTGATTGCTCGCTTTTCCAGTCTTTAGCTATGGAAACTCTTCTCGATAAGTTCAATGAAAAGAGTGGTTTTTATGGAACCTGGCGACTCCTAAAGCGAGTTGGCATGAGTTGGGTGATGTCATTTCTTAAATTTTAAAAGCATAATTAGTCTCTAATATAAATAGTTATTCTTTTCTCAGTTCCACAAAAATATTTAATATTTGGATTAGCTTACATAATCCGACATCACAATGCATGACTGGCAAGATTTTCTTATTCTATTAACATTCCATGTGTGGTTTACGTGGTCTCAAATCTGTTCTTTTTGACACATCTAGCGATAGTATGCAAATCAATTGCCACAAAATTACAGCATTACTGCATTCATTTATGAGGTATGCTGTACGTAGGTAGGGATGTTGGAAATAAACTCTTCGTGTATTTCTTTAAGGTGTCATTTCCTTTATTGGAATCTTCTGCAAGCCATAAATCACAAAACTTTTCTCACTAGAAAGACATTACGAAAATACTGATTGACCTGTAGAAATTGATGTTTCTTTTTGGCTGACGATACTTAAAAATCTCAAAAATGACGTTGCGATTAAAAAAAATAACCCTGGCTATATAGTAAAAAATACCCCTTGCTCTATATAATGGAAAATTCTTCGTAGGTTATTTGGCGAAGCTCAGTAAGGGACTTTCCAGAATTTTGAAAAATTACTTATTTATGACTTTTTAATTTGTCACCAGTTAATATTTTAGTTGAAAAGTTCAAATGACAAATTTGAAATCTAGCCTTTTCGCGATAGATTTTTGCGATATAAAATACAAAAATATTCTTGAATTATATACGATTTAAATCGTTTTAAGCTGCAATTTTAGCAAAATCATGCCCGTATTTTATGTCTTTAAACTTTGATATACGGCTACTTCAGGCTGTGAGTTACTGGCCCTTTGGTAACGAAAAGGCAGGACCATAGAAAATGGATACCCTTTTCTTCGTGGAGTTGTTGAACGGCAAGAATTGACGAGGTAGAGTTATCCCGAGTGGTGCTGACGGCAAATGGCAATGAATGAGTCAACAGGTTATTGAAAACATTTTTCATCATTATATTTTTTAATTCTACCACCCCCGCACGGAAAATAGCGGGTATTTAAACCTAAACTTTGGTATTCGTTTCAACTCTGTGAATGAGACTGCGCTCGAAAGCTTGGAGGTATGCAGTACCTCTGACCATTTCTGTCTCAGCGGTTGGAGCAACCACGTTCACAGGATTCTTAGACACTGATATCCCTCCAGTGGTGGTACGTTCGATTTTTTATCCTGATGCTTCTCCAGCTTTACATGCTATAGTAGTAAATAATTCATCATCTAATGATATGTTGTTGATCTAACCTATAGTCTATTTTCAGCCAAGCAATGATCCAAACCTTCTTGTCGAGAAGATCTGGAATTTTGACTTTGTCGACAATTGTTTGATGATAAAGTTCGTTCCTGGGAGTGATCAAATTATTACCGTTCATAAAACGGGAAAATTAAGGTTGTACGAGAGCATCGAAAGTGATGTTAATGATTATGTGCAAATTTTGGACATTGCCGGACAAGTCTGGAGTTTCGGTGACCATGGTTTAATGAGTATGGAATTCCATCCAGATTGGGAAGAAGGAACACAGAAACTTTACATTCTGTATACCGGAGAACCGAAGGACGTCTCTGAACTTCCAAACAATGATGGAGTAACACCGCTCCGACCTCCCGAGTGGGGTTTAGGTCCTCCTGGCACAACAGGATATGAGTGGTTAGATGATTGTGATAACCTGAATCTTGCAGAGACTGGGGATAACCGAAACGGGATGATCTGCGAGCATCCTTACTATTTGGACAGAATTGCAGTAGATATGGAGGCTGGTACTGCGTATCAAGAACTAACATTATTGAAGAGTGCCTGCGGATCATCGTCAACTCATGGACCTGGACAAATTTTAAATGTCGACAATGATTTCTTGTTTGGTGTTGGAGACGGCTCCCAATTTACTGAGCTTGATTATGGCTGGGATGATGATGGCTGCTACGACCCTGAACTACCTGCCGGACAAGGAGTTTTCCGTGCAATTCGTGATGATTTCCCCAATGGAAAAATTGCTAGAATTCCATATGCCCTTCTCGATTCAGAGGAAGAGATAACCTTTGAAGACCTCACTGTTGTTGCCAAAGGTCTTCGTCAACCAGTTCGTATGTTTTATTACGGAGAAGAAGATACATTATTCATTGGAGATGTTGGGTATGGTGATGGTGGTACTACCGAGCGTTTGTTCGCTGTTAGTGATGTAACAGCAAAAGGTGCACTCGACCGCACTGCGTCTTTCGGCTGGCCATGTGTTGAAGGCATTCGAACTGCCACTCTAGGTGAATTTGGTATAATAGATAGCGCTAGTGAGCAAATCCGCCAAGATTGGTTAGGTGAAAATGGATTTGGGTACTGCCAACCTACATATGATGCTGCACAAGCCTTCATTGACGGTACAGAACCCGGTGAATTTGCTGATCCTGATTGGCAGCCCCCTATTTTTGAATATCGTACAGGAGTTTTAGATGAGGAGTATCCTGACTTATGTGTTGATGGATTTGGTGCTATTACTAGTGTATATTTTTATGAGGGTGCAAAGATGCCCGCAGCATACACAAACAAACTTATATTTTCCGATTACGCAAAGCAATGTACTTGGTACTTTGAACCTGATCCTGAAACTGGAATGCCCGATACTACGAAACATCCTAAAACATTCTTATCAGGCACTGGATTAGTGAATATTCAAACTGGTTCTGACGGTATGTTGTATGGTATCGATTTTGTTAACACGAGATTACTTCGATTCAGTATGATTGGTGATGGCGATTTGACCCTAGGGCCTACTGCAGTACCTACTCTTGCTCCTACTGCTGCCGCTACTACAGAAATGCTTGCTGCCCAAGCACAAATGTGTTTTGATGCTAGAGACATGCCGACACTTGCTTGGGGCTTGCGTGAAGATGGTTCGTATGAAGCTACTTTAATTTTTGACGCCGTTCGTATGGAGTTAGAAAATGATGTTGTTCGTGGATTTGGATATAACGGTATGATCCCTGGACCTCTGATGCGAATGAAGGCGTGTGGAGTATACCATTTGACATTGGTCAACAATTTGGAAGGATGGGATAAAGGTGCAAAAAAGCCAATGAATTCGTACCATGACCCAACCTCAACTAATCTTCATCTGCACGGTATGCACGTTAGTGGCCTAGCCCCTGGTGATGATGTCTTTGAAATGGTTGAAGCTGGTGAAACTAAAGAATATGTTTACAGAGTCCCTTGTGATCACTCTGGCGGTACTAACTGGTATCATCCACACGGACATGGTAGCAGCTCTCTACAACTGTCAGGGGGTGCTGCAGGTATGCTCATCGTCGAATCAAGACCTACTGAAGCACAAGACATGCCTATAGAGTATCAAACCATGCCTGAACAGTTCATGGTAATACAGGACTTTGATCCTAACGAGACTGCTTTGATTTCTACAGTTGCAAAGGATTCTTTGTATACTTCAACTACTGATGCTCCTTTCACTCTGGTAAATGGCTGTGAAAATCCTGAGATTACACTTGAAGCTGGACAGTGGATGCATATCCACATGCTGCATTCTGGTATGTTATTTGGTGCAGTAATATCTGTAGCAGCTAGAGACCTTGCTGCTGCGCAATGTGACATTGGTGTTATGGGTAAAGATGGTGTATGGATAGCTGAAGTACCCAGAATTCTAGATCTAGGGAACAGTATGTACTTTTCACAAGCTTCTCGAGTTGACATTGCTATTCGATGTCCTGAAGCAGGATCGGTACACTACTTCAATTACCTTCATATTGCTAACCCAAACATGCTCAATCCTAAGATTATTGGTTCGATTAATGTCGTTGAAAGTACAAGAGAACCTGCTGCTGCATTACCTATATGGGCTCCATGTAGACCTGCCTATTTAATGGATTTGAACAAGTTAGACGCAGCTGATCTTGATGAAGATTTTGCCATTGAGATTCGACAGACAATTAACGGCAAGTCTTTTACTGGTATTGATGATATCTTTCACGAACTTGTTCTTGATAAAGCCCAGATATGGGCCATTACCGGCTCAGATGCACATCCTCTTCACATTCATGTGAACCATATGCAACTAGACAAGTCTATTGGTGAAGCAAATAACTACCCCCAAGTACCGGATTGGCATGTTGCAGGTGACTGGGTAGATTCATTCAGTGGTCCAGGTAATGCTTTAGTACGAGTTCGTCCTGAACGTTTTATTGGCCCAATGGTATTGCACTGCCACATTTTAACCCATGAAGATACTGGCATGATGGTTGTCATGAATATTGGAAATAATCCTAAAAAGAAGCAAACTAATGTTAATCTCGGTACATGTGTAAAAAAGATCCCCAAGAGCACGCCATACAATGGTCAACCTGCTGCTGTCCCTGGTGTCATTCAAGCGGAGCAGTTCGATAATGGTGGCGAAGGTGTAGCATTCCATAATTATAATTACGCTTTGCTTTATGCTCCTGGCTATCGAAATGATGCGGCAGTTGAGATAATTTATAATGAGGACATCACATCTGTTGGCCGAATTGAGGCAACTGAATTCTTAAAGTATACAGTTAATGTGGCGAACACTGGTTTCTATAACGCATTTATTACCCAAAGTTCAGTGGAACCGGCGAATGGAATAAATATCTCTTTTTGGCTTGATATGGATACATGTCCTGCCCCAAAACAGAAAAAGGGACGTTTGGGTGGAATCAATAATCCTGATTTTGAAGGTACTGGTGATTATGCTACATATGGAAATGTCTACTTTGATAACGCGGTAGAACTTGATGAGGGAGAACATACAATTTTGGTGTGCTTTGAAGTGAATGCATTCATGCAACTCGATAGTATTACTTTTGAATATTGTGGAGAAGAGGTCTGTGATCCAGTTGAAAATCCAGAACCTCCAGTTGAAAATCCAGAACCTCCAGCTGAAAATCCAGAACCTCCAGTTGAAAATCCAGAACCTCCAGTTGAAAATCCAGAACCTCCAGCTGAAAATCCAGAACCTCCAGCTGAAAATCCAGAACCTCCAGTTGAAAATCCAGAACCTCCAGCTGAAAATCCAGAACCTCCAGCTGAAAATCCAGAAC
>JAULBW010034481.1:0-28228 GCA_032358265.1 Vaucheria bursata | reverse complement strand
GCTGAAAATCCAGAACCTCCAGCTGAAAATCCAGAACCTCCAGCTGAAAATCCAGAACCTCCAGCTGAAAATCCAGAACCTCCAGCTGAAAATCCAGAGGAAGGAGATAACTTGGATAGGCTTCTTTCATCCTTTAATTTGTAGTACCAATTTTAATTGATAAGTGTGCATCAAGTTCTTGCGGTAAAAGTTATGGTGCCAGCAGATTTATATATTTTAGAAGTTGAGCTTCTCTATTTAGATGCTGGTTTCAACTGACTTTTTTCTTTTTGTGGCAGTGCATTTTGATCTCAACCATTTCTGTAGACGTGAAACTATATTAAGCATACTTTAATATATATTGTCCTTTTATCTTATATTTTTCATTTCTGTTTTATATTCAAATTCTGATATATTTTAATAAGCTAGAATATTTTTTTTCTTTTCTATTGCATTGAGAAATGTTCAAATTGATTATTGATAAAATATTTTCCTTTTGTTTTACATTGCATTAACCTTGATCATTTCTGGTGGGTAAAATGAAATTAAACTTTTATTGTATAATAGTATTTCCCTCTCCCAAATTTTGTTTTTATATTTGTATTATATGATATGCTTATTTCAACAAGTTGCATTCAATTGAAATAATTTTATTCTTTATGCAATCGCAATTTGCTAAATGTCATTCGAAATTGTAAAATAAATAGGTCGATTCAAACATGACGAATTCGTTTTTTTCAGATTCGCACTTCTATTGAACAAAAGAGTCAAAATTACATTAAGTTTTCAATTATAATTAACCTGTTTGTTGGTCTGAAATCTTTCATATATGAACATTACAGAAAATTGAATTTATTTGTGTAAAGGGTAAAATAAGTTGCATATATTGCGTTATAAGTGAAATACCATTTTTTTTAAATGATTACTAGTAACGTAAAAGTAGATGAATAATTAGACATTACAGAATATCAACATGAAATAATTCAGCCCACATTATGATTAATAGTTCTCTTTCTTGGATCGAATAGGCTAAAAAGAATTTATTCTAAAAACAATTAATTTGCTATTTTGAGCTCGATTAGTGACTTAAAATATTTTCCGTACTTCAACTGGATGTGTAGCAAAGGCTTTAGTACATATTTTTTGAAAAAATGCATAAAAAAGAATGGTTCAAATATATTTTTACATACTGAAACGTTTAGATGATGGTAACTTTTAGCTCGAATATTTGTTTAATTACCATTATCAATGCAAAAATTAGAGAAACATTTTGATTGGCAAGAAGTAAAAAAGTATCACAACATATGTGCTAATTAATTGAGGGTATTCATGCTTAGCAGCTGTCATACATAAGACCAAAAACCACTGAAAAAAGTAAATGATTATGCATACTTTCAATTGTTTGATATTTGAGGCTAAGAGATATCCACACAAGATTTCAGGTGGGTACTTGGTTGAATTTCTTTTGAAATGGAATGCTTTTTTAAATATATATGTATACATACAATCCTTGATGCATTGTCAAAACACAGCCTCATAGATTAAAATTTGAAAACTCACTTATGCACATTTACTTAGGCTATATTTAACAGTTTTAAAAGTTAACTAAAATCATGAAGTAAAAGACATTGGTAACTTTACAATGGAAATATAAACTTTTCATTGTACTATGATGATATGGCAAAGTAATTTGATTTCAGAGAACAAGTCCAAAGAAACTAATGTACCACAAGTATAAACTAGCAAATAACTTAACTTGTATTATATCTTTGTTTTTGCATGAACTGCGCACTACATGATTAATTTGTGGGTTGAAATAGTTGTACTTTCAATAATTTCATCAAAGCAGAAAAAAATTGCTTTCTACAACAGTGAAATAAATCTGTTTAAGTTCTCTTTTTTGTTTACAAAGAATGACAGTTTCTTGCACCAAGAAGTAAATAAAAATGGAGTTGCAGCATTATTTTTGACCACCTATGTGTTTTTCTAGTTTTACCTCTTTTTTTAAAAGTTATTTGTTATACGTATTGTAAAGCTTAATGAGAATTTCATGTGTCTCAAATCATGTAGACTGCAAAATTTAATGCAGGGATAAGAAAAGTCTGGAGCTAACAATTAGTCATTAGCACAAGAGATATCATGCAGTCAAATATTCATTGTTTAATGGTGTTTTACAGATATATGACAGATAAAGTGACCCAATAATGTCAAGGTGGCACTTAATTGGATGCTGTAAGTGGCAATGTCATCAACTGCCTTCAATTTAGGTGCAATATCATTTATCAGTTATATTTAGATAGTCCTTTCTATGAGCAATTTTTCAAAATTCAAAATGAAATGGGCATTAACTGGAAAATTAGTGTTGGTATATATTTAAGCTATATGTAGCAAAGTGTACACGTAGTCTACAGTTACTTATCTCTGGATTACTCTCAAACCTACAAATTGCGTAGCAAAAAAGATTTGCAATAATATATAGTTCGATAAACTTTTTAAGTCTCTTGCAAGAGTTTCTGAAATGATGACAAATTGGAGGCATCAGCAAAAAATTTAGATAATGTCGAATGTGTTTACTCATATTACCTAAAATGTGCAGTATCTGACTCTAGCAGAAGTCCATCAATTGATTGGAAATTCTTTGAAAAAAAGACAACAAATTGCATTTTATGTAAAGTTTTATATCATGTTTACTCTCTCATTTCTCAAGTGTCAGACGATTTATCATAGCTTGCAGTTGATTTTGATTAAGGTGAGAACATTCTAAGGAATTTTTTGTCCAGCTTAAAAAAGTTATGAAGGCATTTTGAAATTTTAAGTTTAAAAAACCAAAAAGCAAACTTTTCTAAGTTCAAACTAACAAGAGTATTCTAAAGAAAAGTGAACACATAATTAATCGTTTCAATGCAGTCTTTGTAAAAAATTCATCAGACTTCCACTTACAGTTTTCTCATAAACAAAACTACTTATCAGTACCACCATTAATAATAGAAATATACTTTATCGATGTTCATTAGGATCTTTTAAATATCTCAGCTTGAATGACAATAATATCAAACGTATCAATAGAATATAACTCTGAAAAGACAGTGCAACTTAACCCCAAATATGTACATTTAGCACAAAATATTATTTAAACAGTAATTCTCAGTTATTTGACATCTTATATTCGATATGCCTAATATATTCAGATAGTATTTCAGTGTAGCATTAATATTAGTATGTTGTGGAGTATCAATTGTATATGATCAATTTATCAATGAAAATCATCTAGATAGGAGTACCTGAAGGTTGCCAAGTTTTACTTCAAAATTCATAGATACATGATTCTGATACAGCTGGTCAAACCAAATTGAAAATTTAAATTGTAAAGACCATTCCATATTCAGTATAGCGCATAATGACACAAAAAATTACAGATCAAAATATTGCTATTTAATAAAACTACTCCCACTCCCAAGGAAGTCTAAACAGGAACATCAATTTCAATAGCAACATTAGCAGTTGCTGCTAGCACGTCGTTATACCCAAATCTGCCTTTAAAACTCAAGAAAATGGCCTAAATCGTACAAGAAAGATCGAGTTTAATACTCAAAATCCAACATATAGTTTTGCAGAATGCAAATGCGGTTCATTCACTAGGAAAAAAAGTTCATGATACGATCCCAAACACTTTTTGCATTTTCATCGGAATCTAACTCCTCAGTAGGAGGGAACGTGGGCATTTCAGTGCCTTCATTATAAATTTCACAACCAGCTAATCCGCAGTACTCAAATGTAATGCTATCTAACTGCATGTACCCATTCGCTTCAAAACATATCAGAATTTTGTGGGGCCCTTTTTTAAGCAGAACAGCATCATCCAATAGAATTTGTTCAAAAATAGCATAGTCACCAGTGCCTTCAAAATCAGGATTATCAATTCCTCCCAAAAATCCAATTTTCTGATCAGACGGAGGACAGCCATTCAAATCAGCCCAAAGCGAGAGCTTCATACCCTCAGCCGGATCTTTGGAACTCTGGGTAATGGATACTTGGTAATAGCCAGTTTTTTTTACATTAACTGAATATTTAAGGAATTCGGAAGCGACGATTTGGCCCACAGATACAACTTCTCCATTATCAGCAATTTGAACAGCTTCAGTTACTCTAATATCTGGCGCTTCAAGTGATGCGTAGTTCACATTGTGATATGCTACACCTTCACCACCAAGATCAAATTCCTCCGCTTCAATAAGTCCAGGTATTACCGCTGGTATATCGTTATAAGGCTGACTCTCAGGGATCTCTTTATCACAAGTACCAAAATTGATAGTGGTTGGCTTTGTTTCAGCATCAGCACCATCGCCAGTAACCTCCATGACAACCATCATGCCGGTATCTTCATGGGTTAAAATGTGGCAGTGCACTACCATTGGGCCAATAAATCGTTCAGGACGAACTCGTACTAAAGCATTACCTGGACCACTGAATGTATCTACCCAGTCACCAGCAACATGCCAACCCGGTACTTGGGGGTAGTTATTAATTTTCCCTATAGACTTGTCTAGTTGCATGTGGTTAACGTGGAGATGGGCAGGATGCGCATCAGTACCAGTTAATGCCCATATCTGCGTTTCTCCTACTTCAATCTCATGAAATATTTCTTTGGGGCCAGCATATATTTCACCATTGATAGTCTGGCGAAATTCGATGGGAAAATCATCGCCAAGTTCAAGTGCAGTGAATTTATTCAAGTCCATCAAGTACGCAGGCCGGCAAGGTTTCCACAAAGGTAGGTCTCCAGCAGGTTCTCTTGCACTCTCAAGGACTACAATCGTCCCAATGATTCTTGGCTTTGTCATATTTGGATCTCCAATATGCAGGTAGCGTATGTAGTGTTCAACATTTGCTACAGGGCAACGAATGGCAATGTCAACTCGTGAAGCTTGTGAAAAGTACATGTTGTTTGCTTTAGTTAGCATTCTTGGTACCTCTGCTAGCCATACGCCATCTTTACCCATGACACCAACGTCACACTGCGCCACAGCAAGGTCTCTAGCTTTTACAGATACAACTGCACCATACAACATGCCAGAATGCAGCATATGTATATGCATCCACTGCCCAGCCTCAAGTGTAATTTCAGCTTTTTCGCAGCCATTGATCAAAGTGAATGGCTTGTCAATTGTGGAGGAATAAATAGAATCTTTTGCAACCTGTGAAATGAGTTCAATCTCAGCGGGGTCGAAATCCTGAATTACTATAAACTGTTCAGGCATAGCTTGAATTTCCATAGGCATGTCTTGTGCTTCAATAGGGCTTGATTCAACTACAATCATACCCGCAGCACCCCCTGCAACCTGTAGAGAACTGCTACCATGACTATGTGGGTGGTACCAATTAGTACCTCCAGAGTGATCGCACGGTACAGTGTAAATGTATTCACCAGTCTCTCCAGCTCCTAGCATATTGAACACATCATCTCCAGGTGGCAACCCACTGATATGCATTCCGTGCAAGTGAATGTTGGTGTTGGTTGGGTAGTGGTACGAGTTCATTGGTCCCTGAGAACCTTCATTCCATTCTTCCAGATTGTTGACCAACGTAAGATGGTACACTCCGCATGGTTTCATTCGTATTAGAGGCCCTGGGATTTTTCCATTGTACCCGAACGTACGCATAACACCAGATTCTAACTCAGCCCGGACAACGCCCAAACTCAGTGTGGCTTCGTACTCACCATCGCCTCGTTGGTTCCACATAAGAATAGGCATATCTCGACTATCGAAACACATTTCGGCAGATTCAGCGAGCATTTCAGTTGTAGGGGCGGCAGTTGGGGCGACAGTAGGTGGTTCAGTAGGCTCCATGGTCATATCGCCTGCACCAATCATACTCAATCGTAGCAATCTCGCATTTGTGAAATCAATACCATACAACATTCGATCATTTCCAGTAGCAATGTTTACCAAACCAGTGCCAGACATTAGGGTTTTAGGAAGTTTAGTGGTATCTGGAAGCCCTGTCTCTGGGTCAGGATCAAAGTACCATGTACATTGTTTTGCATAATCGGAGAAAATAAGTTTGTTAGTATACTCTTCGGGCATCATATCACCTTGATAGAAATAAACACTAGTAATGGCACCATAGTTGTCGATGCACAAGTCGGGA
Organism: Vaucheria bursata; assembly: GCA_032358265.1. Lineage (NCBI taxonomy): Eukaryota > Xanthophyceae > Vaucheriales > Vaucheriaceae > Vaucheria > Vaucheria bursata. The sequence continues at coordinate 22,099 of JAULBW010034481.1, read as the reverse complement.
AATTCTTCGTCCATACTGCCAATTCGATATTCAAAAAGGGGGGGTTTCCAGGCTGGATCAGCACCAGGACCAGGTTCAGTACCATCAATAAAAGCATATGCAGCTTCATATGTGGCATCACAGTGGTTTATTCCATTTTCTTCTAACCAATTCCGACGCTCTTGTTCACTAGCACCATCTAAGATATCAATTTCCCCTAAAGTGCTTCTACGAACACCTTCAACACACGGCCAACCAAACGATGTTGTACGTTCGGGTGCGTCAGCAGCAGTGACATCATTTACAGCAAAAATACGTTCAGTGGTACCCGCATCACCAAAGCCGACGTCTCCAATAAACAAGGCATCCATGTTTTTATTATAAAACATTCGTACGGGCTGACGTAAACCTCGCGCGACCATAGAAAGCTTGTCATACGTTATCTCTTCATCAGAATCGATAAGATCATACGGAATACGAGTCACTTTTCCATTCTTAAAATCTTCACGGATTGCACGGAAAACACCTTGGCCGGGAGGTAACATAGGGTCGTAACATCCATCATCTTCCCAGCCGTAATCGAACTCCGTAAACTGTGAACCGTCTCCAACGCTGAAAAAAATATCATCGTTAATTGTCATAATATGACCAGGCGCATGAGTCGTAGAGGAACCGCAGGCACTCTTAATTAGTGTTAGCTCCTGATATGCAGTACCAGCTTCCATATCGACTGCAACTCGATCGAGGTAGTAAGGATGCTCACAGATGAGTCCATTTCGATTATCACCAGTTTCGTCGAGGTTTAGATTATCACAGACATCTAGCCACTGGTATCCAGTGGTGCCGGGAGGACCAAGACCCCACTCTGGTGGTCGTAGTGGTGTTATCGCCTCGTTATTTGGAAGTTCTGAGACATCTTTCGGTTCTCCAGTGTACATAATGAAGAGCTTATGGACCCCTTTAAGCCAGTCAGGGTGAAATTCCATGCTCATCAAACCATGGTCCCCGAAACTCCAAACCTGTGCAGCGATATCTAAAATTTGTATATAATCATTAACATCACTGTCGATGCTCTCGTATAATCTGAGTTTTCCAGTCTTATGAACAGTAATTATTTTCTTATTTCCAGGTACAAACTTAATCATCAAACAATTATCATCGAAATCAAAGTCCCAAATCTTCTCAATCTGAAGGTTCGGATCATTTCTTGGCTGCAAAACATGCACAAGTGAAAAATTAATAAAAATTTTACGCATGAAACAAAAATAATGCATAAAAAATTCATAGATTATCGATAAGGAATTGTACGTAAATAGTTCTTACCACTACAGGAAGTATATCTGTTTCAGAAAATCCTATGAACTTTGTAGCACTAGTGTAGAGGGAGAGGGAAAGCGTGAGAGGCACGACAAATTTCCAATATTGCAGACACATCTCTTTAAAACATCAAGGTAAAACAAGAAATTAATATGTTTAATTCATTTCACGGATTACTATCTATACGTGTTTTGCCTAATGAATCATTTAATTGGCAAGCCTTTCGTAACATTCTAACTAACACCGTGCGAATTTTCCTTTAGAACCCTACTGTTTAAATCCAAGAGTTTCAAGTTTTTTTCTAGCTACTGCTATGTCAGAGGCGACTAAACGGCTTGTTTTTGCAAGATGACTCAGAAAGGAACAGCTGTGCCTCTTTAAACACGTCACTCTTTATCAAGGATTTATTTCCAGTACTTGAAAAGGTTTGCGCTATAATTTTAATTCAAATTTATTGACGAAAGGTTTTAACGTAGCAGTGTCAAACTGTACGAAATTTAAGTACCAAACCTAATTATTACATTCAGCAAAAGTGAAATAATTGATTTGAATAGAGTATTATTGCGTAATTTCGGCGACACTAGTGATCTAAAAATTTTTACATATAGTAGCTAAGAAGATGATTATGCACCCTCCAATATAAATATATATATATATATATATATATATATATATACGCTAGAACCTTATAAGCAAGTATTTCAGTAAGATTCCAGTCATAGCAGTGGTGTTGCGACTCATAGTACTCCGTACCACTTTTTGTCATTTTCTGAGGGAATAAAAATGTATTTTCATTTCTTTATATGCATTTACCTGCAATAAGTCTGGCTTTTTCATCATATGATATGCAGCAATTGGTGAATACTTGTACTTAAAACTTTATATAATTTATGTTCATACTTGAATACATACATACAAATATTTCTTGTTTGAATAACTGTCAGAACCAAGTATACAAACTGTTTGCATCACTCAGATATTGCAAATGAAAAATGAAATGCAACATCGAAGCATGCATAATAGCATATATCATTAGTTCATATCATGAGTTGCTGATATTGATTCTTGGAAACACAAATATCCTCAAATAGAGAGCATGGCATGATAATCCATTCCTAACAACAACCCAAGATCCTTGGTTTCAGTCTAGAGAGTATGACATTGCAACTACTCTAAGTTCACAACTCTTCAGTAAGAACAGTTTAAACTTACAAAATACCGACAAGTTGAAAATAGTCAACACAATGCACATTTTGCATGCTATTTATTTTAATTTGTTGATGACTGAGATATTGCAAACTAAAGTCCAAGTAATTGTTTTTTAGCTCAACACATTGAATTGATTATGAATTTCATCAACTAACAAAAAAGCAATGAAAATTTTGTTGTTTTAGTAATAATAAAAGGCAGCTCCAGTTTTTTGGTCACTTCCTATATGTATTTTAAAGATTATTTTTCCAGATTTAGCAATTATTCTTTTGAACATATTCCCATACCAAATTATATACATGTACTTAGTTTGAAAACCAGCTCTGGAAACATTCAGTCATGTAATTGTAAAAAAAGTTAATGAAAAATAATTACAAATGTATGCAAGATATTATTCATGTGCTGATTTTATAGACAAGTACTTGAATTAAGTTACCATAAAATATGACTTCACAAATCTTACAATTCATCAGGAAAAAGTTAGCATTATTTTTAGAATAAAATTGTGCATTGCAAAATTTTTTTATTAGTATTTACATGAGGCAGCTCTACATTTTAGTCAATTGATGCTGAATTTAATTGAGTTGACATGTAATAAAATGAATAAGTAGTCAAATCAATATTTTTGATTGAAATTTAGTTGAACTAAAGTTTAAACAAGTAAAAAACACAAATATAAATAAAAATTTTCAATACAAATTTTTTAATTTCCAAAGTTTTGAGATAGAGATATAAAAATCTTATTATTTACCTACTGATATTAATGATTTATGGATTACATCCTACAAGATAGTTTACATGATTTATAGAGCCTAGCTATGGAATAATACACTAATTCATGTATATTTGTTTTAGTGGTAGTTTTGTGCAATTTGAAATATTTGTTTTATTGGTAGTTTTGTGTAATTTGAAATATTTGCAGCACAAATTCAATCACTGTTGTCTGTACTAATGGACAACAATGATTGAATTTTAATTTCTACATATTTGATTCATAGTTATAAATGTAAATAACATGATATTGTCTAGATCATTTCTTTCAGTTAAATGTACTTCACACATTTCATAAGGTCATGCCCAAATCTTGGTTTCACCAATTCACAAAAAAATTCAGATTCTGAAATGGCCAAAAAAATTACAAACGAAAAGGGTATGAATCCTTTGGCTAATATTGTCTTGTTGTTGAGATAAGAGAGAGACGGTATAGTGATATAATATATATATATACCTGAGAAGGGGGTGAGGACCAATGTCCAACAGAGGGCAGACAGCAAAAAAAAAGATTTAATAAAATATAAAAAGTTTTGTTGAACTTAGAAGAGTGAACATAATCACAAGACTGAACAAATAAACATGTCCCCACTAGTTCCTGCTGTATACCCTCTTGAAGTGCCCTTGAAACTGTCTCTCCGGTGAATCTCACTGCATCTTTAACTCCATAAATAAATGTTAATTTCCATAGGTAAGCTTGTGACAATTCTAGAATAATTAAAGTAGTTCTGAGAAATTATCTTTGCCAGAAATAAAGTGGAGTAAAGCGGAGTAATTGATAATGAAGCCAAAGAAAGGAGGATTGCAAGATTGATGACTATCCTGGAATAATATTCAAATAGTTGAAGGCGGAGATTGAAGTATTATGACAGGAGATAGAGCGGAATAGAATAATATCCAATAAGTTGAAGAGGTATTATGACACAAAACATGCGTAGGTGGAAAATGAGTGAAGAAGTTTCCACAGAACCATAAGAAATATGACACGTGGCAAATTGTAGAGGTATAGAACAAATGAGTCCATAAAGGATTGTGACAAAGGTGTAGACATAAAGGGTTTGGCATCAAAGGCGCAATTAGGATAAAAGGCGCAAATAGGTAGAAGAGTTGAAAGGTGAGAGAAAGTGTGGGCGAAATATAGGTGAACATAGACGAACATTGATGAACATAGTAGAGCAGTTATGCCGTAGCAATTTAAAGAGATGGCAGGACCGGCAAATATCCTGACACTTGTTCAGAAGCAGTGCTGAGAATTTGAAAACTGCAGGCTCATAATCAGATATTTAGCTAAGCGTCTCACAAGGTTTCTGAATGTCCACATATTAATTTGCAGCAATATCGAAATTCCTACGAAGGAACTCAAAATGAATGTAAATATACCATTTTCTGTTATTTTTTGCGCTATACGTACACTCTGATCAAAAGCCCCTGCAAATATGAACTTGGTTAATTTCTTCTGACAAACAGTAGTTTTTTGTTTGGTTTTAAATAAGTGCTGGGCTAAGCAGCATGATTTTAAATAAATATTGATCTATATGCTGACCAACTAAAAAAGAAAACCTGCGAAGGAAGGCAAAATTTGGTTAGCTGCAATGAGGCCGAAATGATATAAAGGCTGATGTGATAGTTGAAACCACAAATTAAATAGCTATGACAACAAAAAATCATTGTGATACATTTTAACTCTCAACTGCTGATTTAGATATTCATGTTTTAAAAATTTTACCCAAAATTTTTGCCAGCTTTATGGCTTACAACAGATCATTGAAGAGGTGAAATAAAACAGCACAATGAGCAGCACAAGAGCATTTACTTTTATATTAGTAACAAGCAAAATCTACTATGCTACCTATCTGAAATCCATGACTTCAAAGCACTGGGTTAACATATCACGTAGGAAGCACGTGTACATTTCAGAAAACTTATAAAAATGGCACTCAACTATCAGAAAAAATCAGCAATTTTCTCCCATACGCTCTTTGAATGCTTGTCATCAATTGCATCGTAATCGACAGAATTCTTAAAAGATAAAGCAAGGTCTACAGATCCATCATCATCATCACTCGCATTGCAAGCAGCTGTTCCGCAGTACTCGAAAGTGATGCTATCGAGCTGCATATATGAATTGACTTCGAAGCAAACCAAAAGAGTATTTAATCCTTCCTTGAGATCTATAGAATCCACTAAAGAAATATTTTGGTAAACGGAATAATTTCCAGTGCCTTTGAAGTTAGGGTCATAAAATCTGCCCAAAAATCCAAGAGATTGATTTGGTGGAGGACAGATAGTCAAACCTACCCATAATGAGAACTGCATGCCCTCTAATGGACTCTCAGAGCTCTGGGTGATAGACACCTTGTAAAACCCTGATTCCATGACATTTACTGAATATTTTAGGTATTCATCGGAAAATATTTGCCCTACCGAAACAACATTTCCATCACTCAAAATCTCAACAGATTCATCTACACGCATATGCGACGCTGTTAAGGAGGCATAATTTATATTATGATATGCTACACCTTCACCACCAAAATCAAATTCTTCTGCTTCAATGATTCCTGGAATTACTGCTGGCAAAGATTTATAAGGCTTACTTTTGGGTATTCTCTCAGGACATGTACCATAATTGAGTATCACAGGTTCAGTTTCCGCATCTGCCCCATCGCCTGTTATAGAAACAACAGCCATCATTCCAGTGTCCTCATGTGCTACAATATGGCAATGTAGTATCATTGGACCAATAAAACGCTCTGGTCGAACTCGCACTAATGCAGTACCAGGACCACTGTAAGTATCCACCCAGTCGCCAGCGACATGCCAACCAGGCACCTCCGAAAAGCTGTTCGTTGAGTTTATAGACCTATCAATCTGCATGTGATTCACATGGAGGTGAGCAGGATGAGCATCCGAGCCAGTCAATGACCATATCTGCACTTCATTAATTCCAATATCATGGAAAATCTCATCTGGACCAGCGTAAAGGCCACCGTTGATCTTTTTTCCATTTTGGAATTCAATAGGAAACGCAACACTAAGTTCATCTGTATATATGTTGTTTAAATCCATCAAGTAAGCAGGTCTACAAGGACTCCACGCAACAAGCTCCCCTGCAGGCTCACGAGCACTCTCTAAGACTTTTATTGTACCAATTATCCGTGGTTCAGCCATATCATCGTCGAACACATGAATGTAACTGATGTAGTGATCGATCCCTGATTCATGACACCGAATCGCTACATCAACTCGAGAGGAGTGCGAAAAATACATTTTGTTGTCTTCTGAAAGCATTCTGGGTACTTCAGCAAGCCATACACCATCTTTTGCCAAAAGGCCAATATCACACTGCACTGAAGTAGAATCAATAGCTGACACAGAGATGACGGCACCGCTCATCATACCTGCATGTAGAATATGGAGCCGCGTCCACTGTCCAGCCTCCAGTAATATCGCAGCATTTTCACAGCCGTTAATCAGTGTAAAATCATTTTCGATTGTAGTATTAAAAACAGAATCACCGGCAGAACCTGAAATTTCTACTGACTTTGCAATGTTGAAGTCCTGGATGACAAGAAACTGCTCGGGCATGGCTTGAATTTCCATAGGCATGTCCTGTGCTTCAATAGGGCTTGATTCAACTACAATCATACCCGCAGCACCCCCTGCAAGCTGTAGAGAACTGCTACCATGACTATGTGGATGGTACCAGTTAGTACCTCCAGAGTGATCGCACGGTATGGTGTAAATGTATTCACCAGTCTCTCCAGCTTCTAGCATATTGAACACATCATCTCCAGGTGGTAACCCACTGATATGCATTCCGTGTAAGTGAATGTTGGTGTTGGTTGGGTAGCGGTACGAGTTCATTGGTTCCTGAGAACCTTCATTCCATCCTTCCAAATTGTTTACCAAGGTGAGATGGTAGACCCCGCATGGTTTCATTCGCATTAGTGGGCCAGGGATCATACCGTTGTATCCAAATGTACGCATTGTACCACCTTCTAATTCTACATTGACAACATCTAAACTTAATATAGCTTCATACTCGCCATCGATGCGTCGGTGCCATTTTAGCGTCGGTACGTCTCTTGAATTAAAACACATTTTTGCGGGTCGAACAGTATTCTCAGGAGAGGAAGACATAGTAGATGGTTTTCCGTCAGAATCATTGTTGGGCTGTAAAAAATTAACAAACATGGGTGTTATGTAAACGTTATCATGTCTGCATTCCTTTTTCTATAAAATTGGAATAAGTTTTATGAATCATTTAATAATTAAGATTACAATTTTCCCTTGGAGTATTATGCAGTTTTCAGGAAACTAGATGTCGAGCTGCTGCTATATTCGAACATTTTATTAACTTAACGGCACACCAATACATCGATTGCTGAATACTTTCTAAAATTAGAATATGCACTCTGACGTTGTTTGAACTAACCCAAAAATATAAAAAAGTGATATTAACTTTGTGCTTAAGTATATTTGGTTTGCCAAATAGTCTCTGCCGGATATAGATGCAACAACCCACAATGGCAATTTGTCCTACACGAAAATTAAACCCGAGTAAAAAATAAATAATATTATACACACCACCAGATTACGAATTTCAGGTCCAGAAAACCCCTCGAATGCAGCGGCTCTAGCTCTAGCAATGAGTGAAAGAGAAAGCGCAAGAGGTACGAAGTATTTCCAATCTCTGAAACGCATTTTTAGTACGACAGAAATGAACTAATAAATATTAGTAGGATAGAAATGAACTAATAAAAATTAGTATGGCAGTAAATGAAAATTTGTAAACCTAAGAATCATACGTGTTAATAGTGCGTATGACAAAATGTCGCATTGAAACAAGGGCGAGATATGGGAAAAGAAAAAAAGACTTACCAATCAAAACACCTTCTGATTAAAATATTTTCGTAGAATAATAATTTTTAATTGTTTGCCGTTTAAGCAGTCATCGTACTTGGTTTAACACCGCGATTACATCGCCAAAATCTGCGGATAATAGAAAGAAATGACTCACTATTTTCCGTTCTCTTATTTCTCGAATGACATGATTGAAAATCAGGCAAAAAATATTTTCTCTAGAAAACTCTAACATAAATAATTGGATCTTTTTAGGTTTAAATATGTTTAACCAATAGGAATAAGATTTTCAACAAGGTTAAAATATTTGTCAGCCCTGGTCTGTCTAGTTCAAATGGTTTTTCAAGTTTCAACTAAAAATAAACAAAGGCGCCATGTCGGGCTAATGCACAGCAAGAAGAGTCTAATTTAGCTGCCCATACCAACAATTCTAAAAGCCAACTATTAGAAAGATTCTAATCTTAAATCTGATATTTTGATTCCATAATTTGTCTAGAAAAGTTTACCCCTGTCAAATTAATATGATAGAGCTGATTAAGGCAAAAATTTAATGTTAGGTATAAGGACCAGCTAAGTTTATTTCACAATAGAGTAAATGATTGCAGAGGATAGAACTGAACTTTCACAGAATTCTGAGTCAAGTGAACTGCTTTTAAAATTCACTGCATATTTGTATCATTCAGCTTTAGATTTTAGCCAATAACGACAGATAAGAAACATTATGAAAAGATCTTTTCTGTAAAAATGCTATACTGCTAGTCTCATTCCACTTATGAGGAAAAAACATAGTAGAGTATTTTTAATTTGATGGTTTTGTTTTTTGTAAAGAATAAGTATATTTTCAAGGACTGAGACTTCATCACAAATGCGAGAAAAATGTGGAAATAGAGTTGCTGACTCACTTGCGAGCCTGGAGAACAATTCATATCCTCAAATTTTGCTTTCAGCCTCAGCAACTTGATTTCCAACATCAAATTGAATCCCTATGAGATCTTTTGAAGCTCAGAAATAATGCGTACAAATTTTACCAGAAGATTTAATATAACAGAAACAAAAATTGTCAAATCTTCTGAAAGCGAGCATTCCATTACAACTCTGTAGAACTAACATCAAGAACGTCAAATTCCAGCATGAATCTTAAGCCTATTTGGCTAAATTTTTTCGCTAGTACGACATTTTTAAATTGTAGTCGCATGGAACCAGAAATAAATTGAAGTAAACAAACATATGTAACATAAATTTGAAATATCCATTGGTTAGGCATATACAATATTTTACATTTTATGATACGTAATTATTAGCTTGAAGGTTGGTACTCATCAATATAATAGTAAAAAGATTAATAATATATATAAAATATACCAATTATAATATCATATAAATCAATCAAATTCTTAAAAAAATAAAAATGATAGGCATACTCCTTTAATATTTAGCTATTTATTGCAATGTTTTCGATTCTCTTTTGCTAGTTTAGCTTCAGCAATTCGACGCTCTAGTGTAACGAGCTGCTTTATAGATGAAACTAGGGCTCTATCGGTCTCAGGAATCCTCCAATTTAAGCCTAAAGGAGGTGATTCATAGGCAGGTCTATCGCTCAATTCTGCTGCAACAGTGGTCCGAAATTGGACCAAATCTTCAATTACCGGAACCACCTAGAAATAGCCCAAAAAGTGGTAACCAAATATCGTGTAGATATTTATGTATATTATAGATATAGTAAAATTTAGATATAACATGTCTGCCAGGACCACTGCATTAATTTGTTAGATCCAAGAATCGGGAGCCGAACTTGGCACAATATTACTATTTCGTTTATTCATTATGGATGAAAATTCGTAAAAAGCAAATTTGCTATATTCGTAATTTACCTCACATGTATTATATTAGTTAGTAGCTACAGTAGAATAACTAGGCGTTGAGAAAGAAAATGATAGGAAAGATTGGTATTATCTACAAGATTATATCTTTTGGGGGTACAACCCCTTATCAGTGTCTAAATCACTGGTTTCATATGTAGATCGTTTGGACAGGTCGGTTTATAATCCGCATAGAATATATCGTTGAATAATAAAATAATATGGTCGATTGAAGGCTAATTCTAAAAAGAAATCTTAAAATTCAGCATTATCACCATAATTACTATACTCAAGTTAGATTTGATTTGCTAATTAAAGGCTAAAACAGGCTAAAACCAAATAAATCACGTCATCACGTTAAAAAATTGAAAAATGCCAGAAAGTTAATGATGAGTGAGTTACTTTTATTGAAAGGTGAAAATTTTCAGAATAATATCTGAAAGACTCAAGTAATCGCATGGTCTAGTTCTATAATTTACATGCTGAATTGATTGTAGTCAGCGGCGCTCTGTCTACAAAGTTTGACTCTAAGTAATGATTCTTGGACTTAAAATGTCCATATTTCTGCAAAAATGTAGCTTTATAACTCACCTCTTCAACTTTAAGTTCGCCACAATCTTCCGACCCAAATATAGCTGTACATATTTGCTCAGTAAATTCTTGTATTCTAGGAACGCGAACAACGACATTAATCAACTTCTCAATAGATGGGCCGATTTCGTTGATATCGGTGACAGACAGACGTCTAGATGCATCTCTGAGTACTTCTCTTGCAGTTTCAAGTGGTACAGATTCTAATAATGAGTTTAAGCCGAGTTTCGAATTCAGCCGATCTCGACGAATTAAAGTCCTTGTGTCGGTGTATTTACGTAATCGCCTAGGTACACAATTAACATTGGATATAGCAAATTAATTCGGCATGAACAGATTCGTTACATGCAAAGTTTACTATATAAATATTCATGAAGAGGCATTTCAAAGTATGATCAAAGATCAGTCCAAAATAGTATTAGACCATGAAAAATGAAAATGCACCCAAATTATATTGACAGGAAAAATAGTGGGGGTACGAGAGTTTTGTTACTTATACGTGTTGTGTGAGGCCTTCCGAAATCTTAATTTTACGGTAACACAACTAACAAAAAAATTTTATTATATACTAACATTTTATACCGATCAAAGTAAACTATTGTACTTCAATATTTAAAGAAGATTCAATAGCTGGAGAAGTAAAAAATTAACTACAATATGACACACATATATATATATATATATATGTATATATTGATACAAAAATAAGCTGAATGAATCGACAAAATTTTAAATTGAGATAGCATGATATTCTGCACTAGAAATACATGCAGACATACCTAATATTATAAGCCTCCTCAGCCTCTGTTTTTGAAGTTACCAAAGCTTGCTCAAGTTCGGTGATCCTTGAAAAGAAAGAATATGAATTTCAACAAATTTTTTAAAGTTTCAGTACTATTAGAAATGAAAGCATCGCCCATTTACATGGAGACTTTGGTAACTAAGGTATTTCTGACAGTAAATGTATGGGTTGAGATATATTCATACGTAGCACATTAAATTACTATGAAAAAAGTATAACAAAAAACAAAAAATTAATGCATTTGCATTAAAGTAGTATACATGTATTTTAATGTAATGGGAAAAATTTAATTCAAAATAAAATAGAAAAAAGTAATAATTAATTATACCCGAAAAATGAGATGAAAAAATAAACTAAAAAGCAAAAACTTGCATAGATACATTAAGGAAGTAAATGTCCTCTAACATAATACAAAAAAATCATGTGCAAAATATTATAGCAAAGATGATTAGAATGAGTACAGTCCATGGGTGTGCATGTATCTACCTGTTTTGGCATTCACGCCATGTTTTAAGCGATGGCCGAGACTTCATTTCAAGCTCTAAATTGTACAACTTCGTTGCAACCTTCATGAATTCATAAAGCAAATGATTTAGAGGCATGCAGACAAAAACAGTATACTCCCATAAGTTAATACTATAGTTTTTATTTCAGCGCTACTTTTCATACAAAAAAAAGCATTTAATATTAACAGTTTTGAATTAGATTTTTGATTTGAAAACTACATGATGGCTTTCAATTTTATTTTATTGTTAAAGAATTTTCACTGATAACAAATAAATAAAAAGTCGTATTGTATCAAATTCAGCTTCAGATTTTTGGAATAAATCGAACTAATTAAAATTTACAGACAGATTTGTTCTGTTCGAAGTTCCTGTAGCTGAAAATTCATTATATTCGAAGTTTATAAGAGAAAATTCACTATATTCTAAGCTTGCTGCAAGTGGAAATTCGTTACATCCGAAGTTTATAATATGGAATAAATTATTTTAATCATCAAAAGTTACCTCCTCTTTGGCTATTTTCAATGTCTCAAAATCGGCCAGAACTCTATCAAGCTTCTTTTGTAGGCGGGACTGTATTTCTTTTGAAGCTCTCTGTTCACTCTTGCTCTTCTCAAGTGCATTGAGAAGATCTTCAGAGTTGTTCACAGCATTACATTCAGAATTGCTATCAAAGTCCTGATTGTTCTGTTCGGAATAAGAAAACAAGTAATTTTCAGAATATATAAATAAAAACCTTCTAAATGAGAGTGTGCACAACAAAAAATAAGAAAAACCTGTCGAAAAGCAGCATGAAAAGCAATAAAAAATTGAATCATTCTTTTCTTAAGAAATTGATTTATTAGTGATATTCTTTTTTTTAAATAATTTCTGAAGGTACTGAAAAAAATAGATTTATTCGGCAGGTGCATCGCAGTTCCTGGGAGTTCTAATACTATTTCTCGAGTTATGCACTTTTTTATAGAAAATAAAAAAAGTTCAGTTTTTTATTCAGATATTTAGAACAAAGCTAACAATTTTTCAGAAAATATTCCATCTGTCATTGCCCAACTGTTTTATACTCTAAAGTTTTGAACACGGAAAATGGTTCAACAGCGAAAGTATAGAATGGCCCATTAAACATTAGAAAAATTTTAACTTTCAAAAGTTATCATGAAATTTAGCATTTCAGTACTCAATAGGAGCTGGAAAGTCACCAATGTATAAGTTTGCCCTTTCCAATCCTCTAAGAATAGTGGTATATTTCTTGTTTTTAAAATCCTTCTTTTTAGTGGCCTATTCTACTCATTCTAATAACTATCCGGCAATACATATAAAAGAGTACCACCAAAGAGTTGGCTATCCATTACTAGAAACCAGCAGTATTTTTGAGGTTATTGTTACTTCATTGAGTTAATCCATAGGGTGTGAAAATTGAAAATTCGGCCGATACTTTTAATTTATATTTTTGGAATATAATAGTAATTCTAAAATAAAGACAAGCATCAGTATTACCATCTTTCCCTGAATATAACACCTGTTGTGGTAATGGGAACTCGGCAGTATGGGATATGTTGATATATTAGTCAATAAATTCAAATAGAACAGCACTTCCAATATAGCAGCATGTTTTTCACTCGAATGATAAGTTTCTGGTCATCATTTATCACAATCAGAACATTGAAAAATATGAAGCCATAGTATTCAAGTACTTACTATACATCATGATTAGTAGGTACTGTGGTCTTATCATTGACTCTGAATCAGAAGTTAGTCGTTTTGATTCGAATACAACAATACAGTGCTCGAATCGGATAAAAGCATATGCTGCTCCAATCAAATCAAGCAACATGTTGCTATATTCGAAGGAAGACGGTAGTACCTTTTCAGCAAAGGCAATCCAGTAACATTGATATTACTAGTTTTTATTAATCAAAATCTATATGATACATTCACATCTATAAAAATATATGGTAACTTATTGAAAAACAGAAAAAAATCCAATTTTAATAATCAGCATTTTTTTGTGAAAATTCACGAATATTCAGTCAGTTCATGCACCACCTGTAAATTTCGAAGCTCGTCTGCTAAACTCCTCACTTTCTGCTTTAATGCTTCCATTTCCAATATATCCTTCTCTTTTGACTTTTCATAAGCTTTTATAAGCTCAGAATTGCTGTTGATTGAAAATCTACTGCTAGGAGTGTTGGGTCCAATTTTATCAGGGGTTAAAAGCATTCTTGCCTTGGATATCGTTTCTTTATTCAACTTTTTCTGAGATTTTTCTTTCTCTGCCTGAATGAATATAAAGTAAACTTAAGATATAACAAATTCTCTTTAATGAATTTCCATATAATGAATAAACGAAAAAGTTGCATTGCGCTAAGTTCAGCTCATAATTTCGAATATAACAAATTAATTCGGTTGACCCGAAAGATTTATGTAATTTCTTAAGTAAGATATCTATTCAAATTCATTGGTTGGCATTTCAAGAATGTGCTGGACAATCAGATAGTAAAGACTTCAAATCTATGGAAGAGATATTTAGCAGACCTGCATAGCAAGTTTTTCAGCTAGTTTTTCAGCCTCTTTTTCCTTCGCCATAGCTCTTACTTCGCTGGCCCTAACTTGTTGCTGCAATTTAAGTTTTGCTAAGTTGCTAGCTTTAATCTCGGTCGCTAATTCTTTTTTTGCCGATTCCAAATTTTCCATCAATTCCTGGGTACGCATATCTGTGCATACATATCGAAATTCAGTAAAGAGATACGTATGACTTTGAAATATCGCTAAGTTTCAGGTAAAAAATCTTGTTTTATGTTAAATACCTTTTAATTTAGTATGCAGTTAACTTAAGGTTTATACATCGAACCGAACATATATAATTTAAAGAAAATAAAATTGTCTAAAATTAACTTACGTCAAAAACAGTATTTTCAAAAGAGAAATACCACCACGCCACGCGTTTAACCATTATTTTTCAAATGGACAACATGAATAAATACAGTGTAATCCATTGAATTTCGGCTCATATTGGTTAAATTTGGTAGTTTCATTGAATCCGTTGTGGAAATATCGACATTACTTGCACATTTAGAAGTCATTCAAATCTCTACCAAAACCATGAAATATGAGTAAAAAATGTATATATATGTAATATTAAATACTAAACTATAGCCTTATTTGAGCTGAAAGCAGCAAAATATTCATTCAAAATCTATATCATCGTTAGTAGCAGAATGAAATATGTTTAACTGAAAGTAAATAATTGATGACTTCATACACTCTTAAGAAAAATAAAATAGTTTAAACAGAAGAGTACAGACCATTTCTTTACTAACTTTCAAAGGCAGTGCTTTTTTTCACTTTTTTCAAGAAAATATGAACCACAAATTTTTTCTTCGGTAAAAAATAGCATATTTCTACGATTTCTTGCTGATCATTTCAAATAAACTGTATCTTCTTGCCTTTACTAAGGAAATAGAGAAACACAATTTTGAATTTTTTCAACGAAAATATGACTTTCTCGATGATTGCTTTTTGATATTTCATAGAATGCCTTTTCACCATTACAAAGGAATATAGAAAGAGATTTAGAATCCTTATATAAAAGTATAGCATGTTTAGACTATTTACTAAAAGAAAATAATTTGAAAATTACCTGATAAAGCAAGTGCTCTCTGTGACTCCTCTAATTTAGTTTCCAAATGCTGTATATTCCCATGACTGTCTCTTTCTTTATCTCTGCTTTGAACTAAACTTTCAATTAGTCGATCTTTACGATTCCATTGATTCAAAACTTTTTGAAACGTACTGACAATAGAATTTGAATCATTAAAATTAATACGGCCAACTCCTAAATGCTCAAGAGTACAATTCAATTGTTCTTGATCCGTTTCAACCTGAATATTATCGGCTAAAACTGAATGTTGATAACTTTTTTTCTCGATTTGTATTCCCTGCTTTATTACATCCATACTTGATGACTCATCTATATTCGAAATATTTTTCACGTATTTGTCATCTTTTCGAAAGTTATGCTGATATTTCTGATTTATTTCTGCAGATTCCGAACTCATTGCTGATTCATTTGTATAGCCATAAAATCTCCTACCTTCATTATCGAGGTCATTTTTCATGTAGTCGGAATCTTTTGTTGAGTTAGATTCGTAATTATACTTATCGTTGTTGAGTTCATTAGCCTTTTTTGAAATACCTCCATCCACTTCAGAATCCGATTTTTCGCTTAATTTAACGAGAAAGCTATTCAAATGGTTGCGAGCAACCTGTGTTTGACTGGAATTAGTGAAATTTGGCAATTTTGAGGTTTTTTCGGATCGAATTCGTTGCTGAATAACACCAACATCAGCTGATTTCTGATCAAAATCAAGAGATGCTACACTAGTTTTATCGTGTACATTTCGGTCATTTTCGTTTCTGTAGTATGATTTACTACTAGACGACAATGACGATGGTGATGCATTAGCATTTTTTTCATCGGCATTACTCTCATTTTTGAAAATCACATTTTCTGCTGAATCTACACTCATTGCCGAAATTTCAGTGTCAGGTGGAAAATTTGAAAAGTTAGCAGGGATTTCGCCAACATCAGCTTCAAAGGTTTTTGATGCAACAATATTATTCTTGTTCAAATATCGATGTAGACTTGCTGCTTTCCGCTTTTCATTTTCATCTCCCTCTAATATTAACTCAGAAACGATTTGTTTCCTCTCTTTTCCAACACTTTTATTTCTATCGTATATGCCATTTTTAGTCATTTTTAAGTCATTTTTTCCAGTGCTCGAATGTAAGGAATGGCTTGTTGATATTGGAACTTTCCGATCGAACTGAAAATTTTCAATTGTCGGGGATTTTTTCTGGTTTCTCGAATCAATATCTATGTTGACATTACTAAAGTTACCAATTTTTTCACTTTCGGGAAACGTTGAGGATACAGCACTTGAATTTTTATTGCTTCGTTCATTTGAGTTTTGTACTTTCCAAGACAAGCGATTGACTTGTTCAAAAACAGCATCACTTTTACTGCTGCCTGATACCGTATGCGCAATGCGATTTTCAAATTCATCGTTTACATTAATGACCTCGTAATCAAAATTATCATTCTGAAAATCGTCGGTTCCCTCAGTGGAAATAATGTTAATATACTTTTCACTGATTGCATTTATTTGTTGATTTTGATTTTCCATAAAGCGGCTCTGGTCCATATCAATATTGCTATCAGTCACAGAAAACATTTTATTTCTGTTCGATTTGCTGTTCTCTGTAATATCAAAATATCTTGGAGAATCCCCAAATTTTCCTCTTACATCACTTTTTTTTAGAAGCAATTCAGCATGAAATTTTTCATTTGAATTCTGAATCAAATTTTGATGTGATTCGTCATAGTTTTCTGAATTACCGTCGGAAGAATATGACGTGATTTCCAGCTTTTCTCCTTCATTCTTGCTTCCTCTATTATCTTCAAAGTCAGAATTTTTCTGAGCAGATTCACAATTTTCTATAGTAATGTAGCTAGCACAATTTTTCTGCTGATAATCTCTATAATCATTGCTCTTGAAAAACGAGTCGCTTACATTGCTTTGTTCATGATTTTTCATTCCAATATCATTATAAAGTTCTGCATCCGCACTGCCAGATTGCTGAGAATTTGATTCATATAAAGATGTAGGCATATTTTTATTAGGATGGGAATAATTTTCGTCTTTTTTTGGTAACTTATTGTATCTATAGTTTTGCACAAAAAACGAATCGTTTCCGGTTTTATTGTCGCCAATTTTTTTCTGAACTTCTCGACTAAAATCTGACATTTCACTTTCTGAGTGAATGAGATCAGAAGAATATACCAACTTGTCAATCTTATTAGTTCCAATAGTTTTTTCAATTTTTACTCTTTCGGGATGACATATATCCCTTTTTTCATTATTTGGTACATCACCAGTAAAATTTCTCGAAGATGATAGAGAATATTCGGGCTCTTCAGCATGATGGTCATCTTGAACTTTTCTACCAAAATCTAATTTTTCATTTTGAGAATCATTAGAATCAGAAGAAATTTCCAATTTGTTCGATTTTTTACTCTTAATAGCTTGTTCAGTCTTTTTTTGAAAAGGTGAAACTTGAGAAAACTGCTCTGATTCTTCAACATAGGAATCTTCATGAAATTCAGGATGAATATTTGCATTTTCAATATGAGAATCGTTGAGATCGGAGGGTATTTCAAATTTACTAGAAATTTTTTTCTGAAAAGCTGAAAACACATTTTCACGCTCATCAACATGGAAGTTTTTTTTCAAATCAGCATTAGTAGCATTTGCAATGCGCGAATCACTGAAATCAGATAATATTTCAAATTTTCTAGACTTGATGTTTCCGATTGCTTGCATGCTCTTTATCTGAAAAGATGAAGCTGATGAAAGATTTTCAGGCTTTTCAACATAGTGATTTGCTCGAAATTTCGATTCAACGTCTGGTTTTTTGGTATGAGAATCACTAAAATTTGACATAATTTCCTTTTTTTGGAGTCTATTATTTTCGATCACTTCCATACTCTTTTTCTGAAAAGACGAAACTGATTCGGAATCAGATTCTTGAGAATCTAATTGAATTGTATCAGGTATTGGGGTGAGTTTATTATCCTTTGGACGCTTTATTGCATTCATATGCCTCACATCTCGATAAAAATTCGTTTTTCTCTGCACTTTTTCATCATTAGCATCCAATTTTTCGGCGATTGAAGGAACAACATAAGTATGGACAGCGTCGATACTGTCCGATTCTGATTCAAAATTTGAATGAACAAATCGATTTAGATTGCTATCCCATTTCATATGCTTTCTTCCAAGCTCTGAATCTGATATAAAATCTGAGGCCGTTTTATTCAAGGACTCATGATCAAGATTCGAGGAATAATCTTCATTTTCATCTATGCTTCTCAAATCTAGAGTTGTGTTATAGCTTTTTTCTGCCTCAGCGTTTATACTGGATTCACGACTGCTATTGAGGTGATGCTTTTGTATTGTTTTCCTGATATTATTTTCAAAAGTGGAGCCAGATATAAGACTACTCCCTGTAGTTCTAGTTGGAGAAGAAACTTGAATGTTTTCACTCTGGCTATCGCCGTCTCTCTCAAGATTTGGGATTGGCTTGTTGGACACCACATTGGGATTAATTGAACGTATTTTAGGAATATCATCTGACCTCTGATTTGCTATTTCTCTAAGTTTTCTTTCGTAAGCAGATTCAGGTTTCGATTCAGAGGAAGACGGGACCATCGAATCTTTGCTTTTACTATTTCCATCTTTGCCAAAGGTTTCATTTCTCTGAAACATATAGTTATCCGGTTCATTATCTTTTGGTTGTTCCTTCTCGCGTGTTCTGTCATATGTAGCATTGGAAATTTTTGAGTTCTTTGCATCATCAAAGTAACGCATACTTCTCGAAATTTCATTAAAAGTGTTCCCACTCTCTGCACTTCCAGTACTCTCGCTACCTCTAAAACGCTGAGCAACCTCAAGGACGTGGTTCTGTTCTGTCGACGAATCTCTTGTGGACAATGCATCGACCGATCGTTGCTCGAATTGATTCTTTGAACCTTCACCAATTCCATCAGAGCTATATTCATTATTTCTCATACGCCGAGATATGTAGCGAGTACTTGAGTCTTCAGATCGTTCAAAATTGGAAGGAACTGCCGAATTAAATCTTTCAACTTTCATGGTTTCTAAATAAATTCGATGTTGGGAAGCAGGTTTTAAAATGAAGTTTCAATTTCTAATGATCCAATCTTCTAGCTCGCAACATGGATAAGGAATGAAATTAATGAAGTTTAAATCAACAGCCGGCACTGTTGATTCATTATGAAGTTGGTTTTCAATGAAAATATTGAATTGTAATAAAGGATTAAATGCCGTTAGTGTTTTCAACTTTCTTTACTCCGGCTCAGCGTAAGGTTACTAAGAGAAATATAGACAGCTCAGTTCGGCATATATAAAAAGTTGGAGTGACTCGGCTTGACTCAACAAATTAAAAAGATTTCTATTGGATATTTCCTATATCTGTCAGCTTGACAGAGTAAACTTAAATCTGTTATGACTATACCTTAACAAAACCATATCATGTTGCCGCAACAGATGGGATTTTATTTTTTAATATATCAGGTTTAGAATAAAGGATACGATTATTGTATTATGACTAGAACTAAACTTCCAAATCAGTAATTTAATCGTAGAGAGGCAATTAGCGTATGGTGCAGCACAGCTAGTCTGATTTAATGTCAGGACCAATGAATAATCGATATATATAATCGAAGACCGGATAATACAAGGAACAAAAATATTATTAATATACTGTTATCATTGATCTTTGCCTGTGTTGACGAGAGTGAATCTCGTCAACATTCTACAACTTATTCTGCACACATATAAGTCGAGTTAGTTCGAACAATCACCACAACTCCCTGAAAGAATCGTATGTAACATAGTTAAACATAATTGTATGACGGCGAAACATATTAGGTCCTAACATTTAACCATTATTACTCTTGCATCTGCACATTTGGTGGTAACATTTCTACAACATTGAGCAAATGCATTTTTTGGGTGATCAAACTGATAATGTCTTTATCATGCTTGTCAAAACTTGGAGAGCATTTGGAAGGGCATTCAGGGCAACATCGTTTTCTTGAAATTGGAGATTCAGACATGCAGCTTTTTTGCCAGAAAATAGCATGTTGAAATGAGTGCAGTTTTTTGGAATTCTATTCCTTGAGAAGATAAGCTATTTATAAATTTTCCCTTTGGCATCACTATATCTGACCACTTGCAGAACTGAATAATTATTTGAAAGGCCCACACAACTGGCCATACTGAAAGACTATTGAAGTTAAGTAGCTAAATGTAAGGAGAAACATACTGTTTGCTTTTGAAATAGCTTTTTTTATCAGTTGTATGCATGTATTATTTTACGTACCAAAAACCTTTACTGTTCATTTAAAAATATATCCTTCGCATATATGCTGGAAACAAACTTGGTATTATAGACTCATGACACTATGATAATTAATGAATTTTGGATCAATTGAATACAAGGTGCTTTTCTTTTTCCTAATTAAAACAGGAGCTGGAAACTTGGGTCTCATAAAGGTTTTATCAAGGTTAAGTCATGTTATGTCTGAAGATATGTTTGCGAGTTCTGTACTAAATGAACAGCATATTTATCTAGCTGAATGAATAATCTTTTATAATTTTCATGCAACAACTTAAAACTTTTTTAGTAAGTCAACTCATAGCATGACTGGAGACACTAGCTAATTCTGCACAATAATGTGCGGTTAGTCATGGAAAGTTTTATTAGCATTATATAAATTAAGTAAAAACTTTTGGCATACAGTATCAGACATGGACTCACAAAAACTGATCTGTTCAGTGATTGTTACTTAGCAATCATTTTAAAGTACAATGCTCTACCTCAGATACAAAAATGCTTTGAAGTTATATTAGCTACAACAAATCTTCATCGCAATTTGGTGGTCAAAACACAATGATTGCACCATGATTCTTTAACAAGTTTTTTAAAGAGAATACATACATATGTATATATATATGTACTATTTATAAAAATTATTTTAAATAAGTCAGGTAAAATTGGTAAATATCAAAAATTATCTAGCAAATAGGAAAAAAGTTTATATACTTTTTATTAAGTTTTTCAGTAGCTTAAGTTTTCATATCTTTTTTTCTGGTGAACCATCACACAGTTCTTTTACCTTTTTATTTATTACATTGTACCAGACATTTTTTTCCTTTTTTCATCACATTGCTTGCTCTACTGAATTTACATATTTTTGCTTTTGATTGCACCTGAGCAGTTGCTCATCTCACTTGATTGAATTCCTTGAAAAATTAATTTCACTCGGTCAATTTCATCTATTTCAGGTTATTCTCGCAAACTCTGAAAAATCTGCTTTAGAATTACTTCAACATCCACATCTATCAGACATTTTGTATCTCTAACACTTTTTGTTCCTAAGGCCACACAGAGCTCTGTTCATTTTGTGGCTCAAATCTTTCTGTTGAATTACAGTTACTTATTTTATTTTGTAAAGTGTTGGATATGAGTACTTCCGTTCCATAATGTTAGGAATTAACCTCTTACAGAGTTAATTCTCTTTTATAGCTGCAATACACAATTCAACTAGATTCGTTCAT
>JAULBW010034370.1:0-70985 GCA_032358265.1 Vaucheria bursata | reverse complement strand
AGAAGTGATCTCACTTCTTGCAACACAGGTTAAGAATAATATACCTGTTCCAGGCTGTTACTCTCTTGTGTTGTTCTATTGTGTCCTCATCTCTAGCCTCTGTATCTTGACATACCTCTAATTTATTTCTTACAGGATCTGAATTCGTGTTCCCGCTGTGAGAAGGTAGCATCCTGACCACCTAGACTACAGAAATATTTTTTAGTGCAGGCATAGAGAATGGACTGCTTATCATCTACTTGGGAGGCAAATAATCTGCCATTGATGTATAACCACATAAGTTATTTTTTATTTGAATTTTGATATACTAACGTTTCATTTTGAAAAAATTTATAATATTTAAAAACTGTTCGCATCAAAAACTGTAAAAATATCTATTCAATTATTAAAAAATTTTCATCTTTTTCTTCGTTGAGATACAGGGCTACATTTTTTTTGTTGGGTACACTTAGAGTTTGTTTAGCTTGTAATACTGCGTTCATCTTTGATTTAAGCAAACTTTTAATATCCAGTGAAAACTGTTGAGAACTTCGAATATTTTTCTTTAATGCGTGCTGCGACGTATTTTATTTGTCATGGATAATAATCCAAAAATAAATTGTTCTTTTATCGCTCAAGTGTGGCAAAAAAAATAGTTTTAATCCACGTAAGTTACGATTTTTTAAGTAGCTGATTCAATCGTTTATTACGTACCTGCCTTTCCAGTCTATTGAAATTTATCTAATCAAATAAAGGCAAGGTATAGAGAATTATTTGATTTGTCGTCGATTCGCTGAAATTTCTTGTAAACTTTGTACGGAACGGAAGATAATTCGATCAGCAGACACTTTCAAGAAGTAACAAAATATTCAGCAAGCAGGATACTCGAAACAGATTATAAACCCATTTTTCCTTGTTTGAGCCTATTATTAAGTTCGTAAGTGTGTGATACTAAAATAGTTTTTGAATATGGATTTCCTTGACGAGGTAAATGTCTCTACTGTACTATAATATAATTCAGCGGGACTGCAGAAATATAACTATTTCTAATGTAATGTGAAGTGAGAAATACGTAAATTTAGAGTACTAGTAATATTTATTTAATCGTTATTCACTGAAACGTCGCCAATAACAACTAGAAAAATGAGAAAAGTAAGCGTTGACATTGATCCACTACGAATGAACACGAAGTGATTCGAACATTGAAATTCATAGCCTGGAAAAACTTATATGTAACCTGGTAAAACATTGACTATGCTTTTATTACATATGAAAATTTTGTTGCATGAATAATTTTTAATCTTTAGACGTGATATCTTTTTCGTACAATTATGTAGAGCTCTAAGTAATTTCAGAGCAAACCCAAAATCAATATTTATTTATGATAGACTAAACTTCTCACTGCATGAAAAGTCACTCCAAATTATACAATTTCTTAGTGTTAAATTAATCCCTGAAGTAACTTAATCATTTTTACCTTATTTATTACTTTTTAAATATTACTAAAAATTATACACTATTCAACCCCCTATTTATGTTTTTAGGTTGTTGATCTAGTAGCAGGTGATGATGAAGATGGTGATAATAGGAATCGTGGTGGCCATAATCGAGGTCGCCATGGAGGAAGTGGTCACAAATATCACCATGGAAGCAGTAGCAACCATCATCATGGCAGTAGTCACAACTATCCCGGAGGCCACCCTGGTGCAAGCAACTACTACCCCAATGCTAGTAACTTTAACCATCCTGCAAGTAACTATCACCCTAGTGCTAGCAAATATCACCCTGACGCTAGCAACTATCACTCTAGCAGTAACGACTATAATCAAAGCAGATATTCTGGTGGGCATCCAGGCACCAACTCATATGGACATCCAAGCGCTCCTCCTGCCAATAACCATGGGTCAAATCACAGTTCGTATGCGTCAAATCACAACTCAAATCAACCTGACATATTTGGAGCAATTTTCGGAGGAGGGAGCTCAGGGTATGGCAATACTAATCATGGAAACAACGATCAGTATTATAATAATAACAAGCCTTCAAGTAACCATGATTCCCCACCATCTTATGACAGCTATATGGGGGCTCATAAGCGATACGACAACAATTCCCCCAATAGGTATTGTTTTATAATAAAAGTTCCATTATTGTAAAGGACATATATGCTAATAAATTGGTATACTTCTAAGCTTTTTTTTATTGGCTTGCTTTGAATTTGAAAGTTTTTAAAAGTTAAACTGCCGCTCAGAACATGAATTTGAAAGTATTATTTGAATTTAACACTAAGGCATTGCGTTATATTTAACAAGTACTTTTGTATTTTCTTGGTTATTCGAATGTAGTGCACTGGATTAGATTTGTTGGAAGCTTGCAGTAATGAAATTTTCCATCGTAATAATTTCCATATTTAGTCTCCTAAAATTTTTTTCGTTATATAGTTTATCATTTTAATTTTTTATACCATCGTCTTCTAATTTTCGATTTATAGCACAGGAATCTGCCAGGTCTTCAACCTTAACTTATTTCAAATTAATATTGGAGGGGGGCTTTTTGTAATAATTAATGCACCATCCCTTTCTGTCGAAACAATTTTTTCTCTCAGGCATGGAAATTCGGGACCTAATATTGTTCCATATAGAGGCGATCAGTATCCTGCAGTGAAACCTGTCGACGCAATGCCATATAACAACAATAGCAACAGTGGTGCTCCTGTCTTAGAAACAAACCATAATTATGGAAATGATAGCAAAAATCATCCTCCTGCAATTTTTGCTCATCCCACTATACCTCATATTCGAAGACCAAGAAAGGTAGTGAATTTTGCTGTTTTTAGAACTATGTCCTGTCATGTCTATACTTAAGCTAATTTATCCTAAGAAACGTTTAGAACAGGCCACTATTAAGGATTTCAAAAAGTGTATGAAAAAGTGCTAACGAAGGTACCTAGAAGGATCCTAATCTTTATCACCTATGAGTCTTTTTCAAATGCTTAATAAATACAGTTCTATTGATTAAATATTCTTTTGTGGCAAATATGTGACAGGAACTACAGTTTTTAGGCCACAAAAGTGACTTATATTTGGATGCTGTTAGGTTCAATGTGCTAACGGAATAGGATCGGCGTTAAAAATTTACTAACTATGCCAGATATATATATATATATATGAATGAGTATTGAACATTGAAATGTACTGGCTGAACTGTATGCTGACATGTGAGCTGATAAGAATGAATTATTTGGATTTGATGACTTGCCACGTTTGATGCGGATGTAAATTTTCATGGTTAATACGAATTCGTTGTCAAGCAATTCTTCCTTTCTCTTGAATTAGTGCCATATCTTCTATAATTCAATAACCATAAGAACTGGAAGGGTACAGATGCATACTTTAGGGAATTTTCTGATTGTAATGTGCTCATTTTTTTGTTGAAATTTGAAATTTCAGAATAATTTCTGAAGGGGTAAAAAAGATTTGCTTGCAATATGTCAAAAATTAATCTCCACCAGGATTTTGCAGTGCTATTTAAAGTTAATATTTAGGCATGTTTTAGTTTTTAAATTTTTTTTACTTACAATTTAGAATGATATTGCTTAGCTTTTGCAATTTTCTATTTTAGGATGTTGGAGCAGTAGTGAGGATGCTTTCAGGTTGCCGAGATGACGAAAAAAGCGCTGATGTCCATAATGTTGCAACAATGGGACTTCCAACTAATAGAGGCAGTGGGGGAGGTACATGATAGTAGAATGCATCATATTCTCATTTTTATCCATGAAAGGTTTGAAGTTGCCTTTTCGTTAACAAATCAATATGGTAAGCTTCTCAGAGTGACAAGTATGTGTGTTATTACTGAACTTTTCAGTTTCATGTGAAAAAGAACCATTGAAAAGCTATTGTTCGAAAGGATAAATTTCGTACCAATGTCTATAGATTGAAACTAAGGAGGGGTCTAAATAAATGATGAATTTCAATTAAAAGAGGTCCCAACATATGATAATAACTTATCCTGTGTTGTTTTTGTAAAAATAGTCTAAAATTTTTTCTTGTTTTTCACCATAATGCAAATTATTAGAAAAACCGAAAAATTTCAACTGAAAAATTATACGTTTTTCATAGATAGTAGTTTTTATGTTGTATGGAAACAATTTCATAAAAAACACTTTTTTGATCGAATTCAAAAAAGTTAAGAAACGAAAATTATATATGAATATAGTGGTCGCTTAATTATTTTTTACAAGTTCAGTTACAAATTTTTATACATTTTCAGCTATTTATAAATACCTTTCCATGAAAAACCAGTCTAAATGGCCTATAAAATGTGAAGGTAAAGAATATGCAAGCACAAACCGGCCTTGTAATGATGAAAGATGCCTAAAAACAACCAAAATCGATTAGATTCCTCATATTTTTCAGGGGCTTGTAAGAATTTTATCTTGTGGTACTATTCTCAAACATAGATCCTTTTGATGGCTTTCCACCATAAAAATATGGCTCGAATTGTATATTTTTCATATTTTCAGCATGTACACATGCGCTCTTGTCTAGTACCCAAGAAGGGAGAACCTCCTGGGTTGGTCTCTTGAAGCGAATGCAGCGATTTTTGAAGGAACAAAGACTTCCGCAGGTGAATCATAGAATATTTGATTCATTTACCCACTAGTGCTGTTGTATCAATCAAGAGTTATTGCAATTTGTATAAGCGTGACATTAGTGTTCTCCTTCTAAGGCGGACATTTCATCCTTGAATACTCAAATGTTCAATGAAAGGAATTTTCCAGATAAACTAGACAAATATAGTAAAAAAGATAAGATGTCATTTAGTTTGCCGTCCAGCCTAGGAAGGTGTTTGACTTAAAAGACTTCGCTGTTCTAAATTTATCGAATTTCCACTTATAACAAATAGATCGATAAGTTATATTGTGCCAAGTTCAGCTTCAGATTTTTGGTTAGAACAAATTTTTCATACAGCGAATTCATTCTGTGGTCGCAACAAATTCGCTATACCCAAAGTTTACTCTGTCATGAATATAGGTATCGTTTTATTATATACTACTCAAGTAGTGAAAATGCTAACCTTCATGAGGGATATTGCTGCTCAAATTTCACTATAAACTAGACTACTTGCGGTGCCATTTGGGTAACCCCCCCCCTCCCCCACACATTAATTTACCCCAATGTCCCCTAACTTGGCACTGCTATAAATACAAGAATTGAATAAAGGTTCATTGGATAATTAATTGATAAAATAGTTGATTGCAATTGATATTGCTTGACAGTTAGTGTGCGGGAAGTTCACATTTTAAAAAAGCACTAA
Source organism: Vaucheria bursata (assembly GCA_032358265.1). Classification (NCBI taxonomy): domain Eukaryota; class Xanthophyceae; order Vaucheriales; family Vaucheriaceae; genus Vaucheria; species Vaucheria bursata. The sequence continues at coordinate 65,690 of JAULBW010034370.1, read as the reverse complement.
AGGCATTTAGATAATGATATGCGTCTCTTTTATTTGGTATTAAATATTTTATTGCAAAATAATTCATCCAATCTAATTGAGTCTGGACCAAGAGCTCAGTGTAATTACAATAACTTGAACCGAGTATCAACTACAAAAGTTTATATAGTAAGAAGGGATTATTTTATTAAACATTTCTCCTTACAGCCACTATCGTAGAAGTCCATTAAAAAAGTCACGAAAAAGACGCTAGACTGATTTAAAAAGTTATGAGATATTATTTTGTTTGTTTTTATAAGATACTCATTGTAGAATAATTTCTGAAAAATTGTTCTTTACTACAAATATCCTTTCTTACATCAGTTCCCTTTTGCATTGTTAGTTTGTAACCATTGACTCTATTATTATTATATAAAAGCTTACTAGTACGCATCATTTTTTGTAAGAAAGTTTGCATATTGATCAAATAGAATGTATATTTTTATACCTTTTTCGGCTTATAATCCCCCAACCTTCCTGGTAGCATAACCACTCTAGAAAGGATGCATTCTGGGCTGGTACGTTTTGTATAGGTGAATAAGTAATCTCAGAAATTCGAAACAAACTACAATTCGCGGATTTACATTTTCAAAAAGAATGATTTGTTCATGAGTATCTATGAAATTATTTCCATATATTAATTCTAATTTATGCAAGGATAACACTCTGTTTTTATAAATATCGCTTTAATTGTTTACTTTTGTCTTTTTAGGTGCCACAGTTGAGCACAAATCGCCAATTGGATCTTCATGTGCCCTTTGAGATTATGCAACCCAACTCAACCAGACATCGAGCAGTTTTGATTGGTCAGAAAATGTTATACATATATGCATATGTTCCCCTAAATATAGAATACATCAAATTTCAAACTTAGCTGAGCTGTACACTTTAAAGCTCAATTTTGACATGAGATTTATTATGGAAACTTTAACCTGTGCCCTTTAAATGATCCCTTAGATCAACCTATGTTTGAAGGAGTTTGTTTTTTGGCATGCGCAATGTTCGAGGGACGACACATCCTGTTAAATTAATCTTAAGCTATAGTTTCGATATGCAAAATTAAGTATGTTTGGATTAATATGCATTTAGCAACAAAAAAAGTAGCTTCACAGATGCTCGTATTGCAGAGTGTGGTAAACTTAGAATATATCAAATTTGTTGGGACCATCGCTTTCATTCGTTATAATCAAAAATTAAAGCTGAACTTGGTACATCATGACCTTTAGGTTATTTTATAAGCGAAAATTTGATAAAACAAATTTGTTATTTACAAAGTTTACTATGCAGCATACCTACCAGGAATTTATTTGGTAGTATCATTCTATTAAAAAACGAATCAACAGTTACTTAGAGACAGTTTTTTACAAATTTGAATAACATAGCCAAACAAATTTTAACTGGATGTCTGTCTACGCTGTCCCCAGAATTATAGCTCGAACGAAAGATCACCGCTATGGAAAAATTTATACGTGCAAATTTTTTAAATGAACAAATGCAAATCTAGCGCGACCTTTCATGTGAAACGAAATTCCGGAAACAAGATAAAAAGCTTCTTCTAATATGGTAACAAATAAGAAACTTTGCATATAAATACTGATGACATGTGCACGTGTAGGAATCAATTATGTGGGACAAAGAGGTGAGCTACGCGGTTGCCATAATGATGTTGCAGCTATGAAAGCCTACTTAGTGAGTGAAGGATATACCGATACACCAGGGACAATGTGCATACTATGCGATGATGGAGTACATGCACCCCCTATTGCAGCTAACATCAAATCTGCTTTCAGGTACATGGATACATATCTGGACACTTATATACGTGTGCACACATGCATATGTATATGAAAATTTGTATATTGGGATCACGTACAAGTGATCATTTGCATAGCAATCTGGAAAGGTTTAAATTCGGCTTATTTGAAAAGAAAATTATATTTTACCTTTCACTTTTGCCTCAGTATGTTCATGTTTATAATTGTAGTTAATTACTTAAAATTTTTTATCTTCTAGTTGGCTTGTTGAGGGGGCTACTGCAGGCTATTCACTTTTTTTGCATTACAGTGGTCACGGGGGGAGCATACCAGGTAACTTCTTGAACCTTCCATGTCAAATATGTGCACCTTTTTTTCCTTTTGTACGTACATTATTTCTTTTTACCTTTTGTAGAATAGAAACATGCTTTAATTTAATTATTAAATCCAATGAATATTTCAAATTGCCCAAACACCAATTTCATTTCCATGAAGATTTTTTTGTTTCCTTCAAATCTCGTAAGAAGTGAAATGTGCTGAAACTAGTTACAGAATTACAACGAGAGGTGGAAAAATAATACCTTCTGTACTATAAAATTAAGTATTTTAGTGAAAGGTCAAATAGAAATAACTAATTCTTAATCCTATCAAAGTTGATAGTAAAGCATTTTTCAATGCAGATGACAATGGCGACGAAGAAGATGGCATGGATGAAACTATTATTCCTGTAGACCATGAGCGTGTCGGACATATAAGGGATGATGATATTTACAAAATATTAGTGGAGCCCCTACAAGATGGAGTAGAGCTAACAATTGTTATGGGTAAGTAGATTATATTGTTAACTTTAAATTTAACAAATCTGTGTGGAACTCTAAAGCTGAACCTGACACAATATAACATTTTTGTTATAAAGTGAAAATTCGTTAAACTCGAATTTGTTAAATCCAAATTTTACTGAAGATAAATTCATTTATAGGGAAATTTTTTTTATCGGACGAAAACATACCCATACTTTAGTGATTTTTCGGCTCATGGCAAGTTCACTTTTGTTGAAGGGTCAAGTTAGAGAATAATTTCCGAAAGGTTGAAAACTTTTAGTTCTAGTTTTCTTGTTTTTTCATGGTAATGCATTGATTCCTTCAAATTCATACTGATAGCGCAGTCCTGATTCAATTAATTTGGAGGTATTATATTTACAGATTCGACAAAATCTAGAGATAAATTAGTTTTAAAGTTCGAATTTTATTTTACAATTTTGAACTATTGCTTGTGATTTTCTTACCTTTTATTAGTATTCCAAATAACAATAACAATTTTAGTGGTCTATTTTATGGATATTTATGCGCCCCATGAACTGTTCATTTTGACACTTAAGGAGTGTTTTGTTGTAAAGATTGCTGATGCATGTACACATTAGCTTTGTTCTTGTTCTATAAGGCTTTGTTCTTTTCGCGTGAGTAGATCCTCTACTTGGTCATCATAATGATCTGCTCTGAAAAATCATTAAAAATTTATAGCTCCCATTTAATTAAAATATTAATCAATTGAAGGGGCAAGCAGTAATGGTCCAGATGTCAGCCCCAAATCATATGCATCATGGCTTGTAAAAGAGCTAAGCCAATAGGATTACAGAGAAAAATATGGATTAGACGTGTAATATCATTATCGCCAGTACGAGAATTTTTTTGAAAAATAGGAGTTTATCCACTTTGAACAGTTTTATTGCGAAATTTTACCTGTCTTCAAATGAAATAAAAAAACACTCATAAGTTATTTAAAAGCTTTATTCCCCAAAAGCTGTTGTGCCTGACACATTGCGATAGTTCAGCAATTTTTTTAGTAGTCACAATGCTTTCGATATGAATTTAATATTTTGATAAAGCTTGATTCGCAAACAATGTTTTGGCACTTTGGCATAAAAATTCAGCAATATTTTTGTTGCGAAAATGTCACAAAAAAACACAATGCTCTCTATTTCAATTCAATCTTTCATTTGCTGGTGAACTGTTGAATTGTAGATTGTTGCCATTCGGGTACAATTATTGATCTGCCGTACACTCTTAACTGTACTGGGGATCTTATCGCTGCTATGGATGCTGGAGAATTCACCACACTGGTTAGTATTTTAACTGTGAAATTTATTCATTTACAATATTTACTTTTGCTTTATTTTGTTATTTCTGAAAGTAAGATGTTCCATTTGAAAGATTGCCAGATTTGATTAGTAAAAGTTGCTTGTTTATCAGCTTTTCTACCTTACACTGAAATCTGTCATAAATCCAAGTTCACTGAATTTTGCACTATTTTTTTTAATTTGCCGTCACAAAGTTTTGAGGTCTAAAAAAATTGCCCCTAATCTCATAATACTCATTTGTTAGCTTTTAACTTTGTTTAGACAGTTATCGAAACTAGCTTGAAATGGTATATATGGATACTTTTGAGAAAATACCTAAGCATTTTCTGATTAGTTTTGGAGTCCAAAATTTTTTGCAAGATGTAACCTTTGAAAGATTGCCATATTTTACTGTTTGAAGCTGCTTGTAAATGTTGATTAGAATTCAATTTCTGCAATATTAAGTTGCTATCAAAGTCCACTTATTCATTGGGAAATTTATAATCGGTCTCAATGTGAATGTTAGCAAATAATCTTGTTATGCGGAAATTTATGTGGCCTCTAAAAACTATGAAACCCATCAGTACAAGAATATCAATATATTTCTGAATAATTTTAGTTAAAAATTGAATTTGATCGGCCAAACTTTTAACTTTAGAATAGTTTTTAGTAATGAATAGTAGATAATAAAAACCTTTGGAAGAATATATGGATAAAATAACGGTATTTGGGGAATGAAAAGGCAAAATTAACCTTTTCATCAACATGATTAGCATATATTTTAGCCTACGCTATTGACAGTTGTTACTTTTTACCTACTGCATGACTTGAATGATACTTAATTTTTTCTAAATATTTGATATTATATGGTAAAAAATAGTTGTAGAAACCAAAGGGTAAATAGTCCGAGGCCATTTGAGAAATTCAATAATCTAATAAATTCCTCATTCATGAACTATGCTTTTTGATAATGTTTGCTTCGGAAGCACTTCAAAGAATACCATTTGTAACATACTTTATGAAATTTAACTCCATGCGTTATTTTTGTTATAGACACAATATTTATTATAAAAAATATTAAATTTTCATTGCGTTTTTTCTCTTTTTAGGATTCAAGTTTTAGTAGGAATACTCATCCGAAGCGTATTAAGGATCCAAGACAAGGAGCTGGGTACTACCAAAATTCTCCTCAATCACATACAAACCCCTCCTTTAACCCCCCTGCATCAAATCCCTATGCAACTCCCTCCTTTAACAACCCTACTGCTTCAAATCCCTATGCAACTCCCTCCTTTAACCCCCCTGCATCAAATCCTTATGCAACCCCATCTTTTGACCCCCCTGCAGCAAGTCCCTATGCAACCCCCTCTTTTAACCCCCCTGCAGCAAGTCCCTATGCAACCCCCTCTTTTAACCCCCCTGCAGCAAGTCCTTATGCAACTCCCTCTTTTAACCCATCTGGTGGTAATCAAGATTCTGAATATGCTAGAAAGGCAGCTGAGGTGCGTGTTTTTTTCGATTTAGTAGTTGCACTATGGTTTGCATACTTTTCGCAAGTGCAGAATTTGAATATTTGATACAAGTTTGATAGTAAATTTCAACCCTTTTAAAGCAAATTTTTGCTCTTTTTGTATTTCAAAATATCATTAAGATTTTATTTTCAATTACCAGTAGATTGCAATAGCTATTTTTAAGCGAAAATGATGATTGAAAAAGTTCAAAGTTTGTGAACAATTTTTCAATAATAATGTGAACATTCTGATTTGAAGCCAAGTACTTATAAGTGGAAGTTTCTAAAAATTGAAATATTTTTATAAAATTAAATTTCTATGCAATTTATATAATTGATGCTTGACTTTTCTAATATTATGTTTACACATATTTGAACGAATAGTCTGTTCGTGCGGACGTATATATGATATCTGGATGCGAAGATTCTCAAACAAGCGCAGATGTACGTGATGTTGCCACTTTTGGATTGCCTGATTCCAGAGGGGCTGGAGGGGGTACGTGTTCTATGTTCACATTCATATAAACAATATTTTAAGCATAAATTTGTCCATATGCATGTTTAAAACATCGTGCTTAGATATATATAACTAACATCATACGTGCATACACTAATACTTCCAACAACGACACCTTAGAGAGCCAGCATTCGTTAAGTGACGTCATAATATTTAGGTGAAATGAGTACTTAAATTTGAAGTTGAATAATTATTCTATTATTTTTTAATTTGAAGTTTAGTAACTTTTATTATTGGTTTCAATATAATGACATTACCAAATGAATCTCTTCTACAGATACTACATGTTGGTGCGTACATGCATACTAACTTGGATTAGAGCATGTTAAAAACTATTGACATTGGCTATAAACTGCTTGATATAATTATTTTTGATCGCAGCTTGCACGAATGCCTTCTTAAAAAGTTTAAAATACGGAAGTACAACATGGATTGGACTGCTCAAGCAGATGCATCAAATCTTAAGAGAAAAAAGATTTAAACAGGTGCACATGCATTATACAAATTATATATGACCAGCTGCTATGATATTAGGTCATGTCATTTTTAAAAAAATGAATACTTATCTGTTCATACGTATGCATTCTTAATATTCCGTAATTGCTTTATGTAAAAAAATAATGTTTCTCAGACAAAAAGCTAATTTTTTCAAGAAATACAAATACATATATGTAAATACGTATCCTTCAAGCATGTTAATTTTTGAGTTTTTTATTCAAGCAATATGGTACATAATTTGGTGGCTCTGACAGATTCGTTATACTTGAGGTTAACTGTATAGCTTAATATGTTTTTCTATAAAACATGCAGACACCACAGCTGAGCACTAGCAGTATGATGGACCTTTCGAAGCCGTTTTACGTCATGCATCCTAGAAGCAGGAGGCATAGAGCGGTTCTAATTGGTTCGTAATTGCCCTTTCAATAGTGTTCTCTATAAATTCAATCATTTCTATTATATGGGTACCCACTCATATTAATCTAGTCAGACAAACTAGTTATTATTGATACCCACTAATAGTTATAGATATTCAATATGCAGCCTTTATTGAATTACAATCGTTGAAATTACTCTAAGAATTTGTTCTGGAACAAGTTTAAGTTGCAGATTATTGTTTTATTTGTTTTGAGAGTACCTTATCCGTTGTCTATCATGAATGTTCAATTTATAAAGAATTATTTGTTGCTGATTTTACTGTCTGAAAAGCTAGAAAAATTACTGCAAAAAGATCACTTGACTGATGAAATTTTCTAACTGCTGACTTATTTTAATATTTGGAATTTAAGAATGTCAATGTCTAGAAGCTTAATAATATATTAAAGTTAAAATGAGATGACTATTGTGAAATTGTTGAATATTGATTTTTGTTTGCATATTTACTCAGGCATAAATTATGTTGGGCAAAAAGGTGAACTACGCGGTTGCCACAATGACGTGTCAACTATGAAAGCTTATTTACTGAGTCAAGGATATAGTGATTCACCAGAGACAATGTGCATACTGTGTGATGACGGGCGACATGCACCCCCTGTTGCAGCAAACATTAAATCTGCTTTCAAGTAAGAACCTTTTACTACACAGAGCTCAAATTTTGTTCAACGTACAATTGTTTTTTTCTAATAGCTGAATTAATTCTTCTCTGAGTTCAACTTTTTAAAGTGTTAAAATTATTTTGGAAAAATAAATTTTTTCAAATTACCTATATTGGAAGCCAAGATTGTCCCTACCATCTTCCTCCGGATTTAAAGCATATTAAATATCTCACTTTTGTTAGCTTTCTATAGGGCTTGATGTAATGATAATGACCATTTGAAAGGGCATTATTTGAATTTTTCAAATCTGTGCTATACGTATTGAAGTCAAAAGTTACATCTAAGCGGAGGTATAAATAGTGTGCTCTACATTTGAGGGACGATGGTAGCTTATTAAAGACTCCCTCTTTGAGATTATCTGTAATTCTAATATTAAATACGCATTTGAAACCATGTATAAAAATAGTAAGCGTAAATAGTTAACATGCCAAAAAGAATTCTTAGACTTCCAAAATTTGATTTCCCGCGTAAAAGATTGCATGAATTTGAGAGAAACTTTTTACAACAAACTGAAAAAATATAGTTAAAGAAGCTGTTAGTAATGTCATTGTATTTGTTTATTTTGTACAGCTTAATGTATAGAGAATTTTTAGCTCATTTATCTAATTTAGAGTATCAGTTTTGCCATCGTAAATTTTTTCAATTAAGAGTTGACATTAAATTTCTGATTGGTCCAAATATTTGTTCCGATGCCATTGAAATTAAAGTATAGCTTAAATATTTTCTGCTGAGATAAAATTCGTTTGGCAACATCATTTTCTAAAAGTTGCTTTAAATTTTGTGCACTTTTAACCGAACAAAAGTAACTGCTGCAATGCTTTTGATTGGTTTAACTTGTATGGCATCATAGAATAATTTCTGATTTGAAAGTGTGTCTTATTCTCGAACTCATGGTTTTGTCGTTATTGTATCATTAGTTGGTTAGTAGATGGGGCTGAAGCTGGAGATTCGCTTTTTTTCCATTACAGTGGACATGGTGGCAGAGTTAAAGGTTTGTCTTTTATCGTACAGCCTTAAATGAATAGTTTTTAATATTATGCATTGTGGTATATTAGTATAATATTTATTTATATGATTATGCAAGTACGTATGTTTCAACTATGTACGAGTGTTTTCATCTCGTTTTGAATTTGTAAATATTTATGTGTCCAGATTTAGATGGCGACGAGGCAGACGGAATGGATGAAACTATTATTCCGTTGGATTATAAGCAAGCTGGTCAAATCATTGATGATGACATTTTCAAAATGATTGTTGCACCACTGAAACCTGGGGTCCACTTTACAATTCTAATGGGTAATTTGAATTTTTGGACAGTTCATGGATTAGTGAACTGTTGATTTAAAGAATATCCATTGACATACTATAGAATGATAGCATGTAGATTGAAGTAAACAATTTTTATTCAGACTTTTGAATTGTCATAGAAATTTATTCTATGAGTGCGTTTAAGCTAAATTGCATACTATGCATCAATTATAATATATATATATATATATATATATTACAATATAATTTTTTGCCTCTAACACTGCTCTATTTACATTTTCTTATTTGGACCATAGATTGTTGCCATTCGGGTACAATTATTGATTTACCTTACGTATTGAACTGTACGGGAGAACTGGTTAAAGCCATGGAAGCTGGAAAAGTTCCATCTATGGTATGCATGGAATCGTTTCTCTTTAATACTCTAATAATCCTATATTAATGATAACTACAAGATCAAAATTTTAAATAGTTAAATAGCTATTGAAACGCAATATGCCTGCTTCTTTTAATTTGTCATAACAAAATAATTCGGACAATAAGTTCGTGTTTGTGAATAGGAGTTTCAGAATAGTAATTCTGAAAGGTTGGCCAAAGGTTTCGAACAATTTAGTGGTTTGTTCAGCACTCTCACTGATGTCTTAAAAACTTTAATTTTTGTTTTGCACGTTATTCTATTTAAACCAATCACAATGCAGTTTTTAATTTTTTTCGAAGAGTTACTATTCTAAATTTATGTATTTGTTCTTTTTACAACCTCACCAACAAGTTCTGCTAAGTTAAGAAGAAACCAGAAATGTGCTTTGATAATTATACGAATTTGTTGAGATCACCAGATTAATTTGTCACATTAGTGTATTAAAGCTGAACCTGGACACGATGTGTTTCTTTGGTTTACTTCTCATATGTAAAAATTCACTTAATGCAACTTTGCTATATCTAAAGTAAATGTAGAATTCCCAATATGCAACATTTATTATCATATTGAAGAAGATATTTTTCAGAATCTCAGGAATGTGGTTCCAGTTTTTTTTATGTTAAATGGCTCAAGTAATCCTTACTGATGTTGAATGCATACTAAATTTTGTTATATATTTGTAGATGCCGAACACGAATTTTAGCTTTTCCCGGATGCTTAAACTCGGCAAAGATCTATATCGAATGAAAAAAGAGAAGGCCTCGGTGATTCAAATGGGTCAACATGCGGCTCATTCACTTGGTGTTAGCCCACAAATACTGTCTGGTATGGCCAACAAAATGGGGTTCAAAATGTAGGGTCATTTTGGAATGACTGGTTCTGCACGAGTGACTTGCTTATAATTCGGTTTTTTGAAATATGTGAGGTTGAAGGAGCGGTTTTGAAAGATTTGATGAAATTGTCTAAAGTAATATTGCCAAATATTAATAAACGATAATGTTGAAATAATACAGTGTGTCGTTTTTTGTACAATTTGCAATTTTTATTCGTGCATGTACACCGCACTTCGGATAAATAGAATTCGGCATGACCATTAAATTAAAGACTTGTTTCCGAAATTTGTTTCACATGAACATTGGAAGCATAACCGAAATTGACTATGTAATTCTTTGTTTTCAATGAATTACATAGTCAATTGATCATGTTAAATATGAAGTTTACTCGAATGTACTCAAACAGCTGTTTAATTTATCTCATGGAAATTTCAGTCAAATTGGTTATTTAACATCAGATAAATCATAAATGGCTTAGAAATGATGAAGAAAAACAATTCTTATAAAAAATTATCAATTTTTTTTGTTTTTCTTGCATATAGAAAGGTACATAAGTACTTCCGTGCATTTACCAAATCAAAAAGAGTCGCCGTAAGATAATTCAAATGCTGAGATGTACTTGCATACTTACGCACTACTCCAAGAAATGTGAAACGAAGCTTTTTTCTCAATGCAATCATTGGATATTCAATGATATCACTAAGTAGTTCTTTTGTTTCTAAAATATGTGCCTGTGCAAATGTCAGATCATCAACAGACAAGATATGTATCAATTAATGTTTATTTATTATAGAGCTTAAATTAGAATATCAAAAAGTTCTACCAGCATCATCAAAAGTGAGATTTTGATTACTTGCAATATTAATTAATGTAAATGATAACCGATTGTAATTAATCAATAACGCTGCTTACTTGATAACATTATAAAGTAGCATAACAGGACAAAAATATCATGCACAAACACCTTCAGCTGTTATTGACCGCAGCAATTCTAAAAGTAAAGTACACACGACTTGAATTCAAATATAAGGATGTACCCTATCTTTTTCCCGTTAAACAGAATTTATGATTACCAACTCTGTGACATTAGTTTTTAGATCAAAGTAAATGTTTTTTACTTTAACTTTCTTGGGGCAGTAAATCTTCTATTTTGAAGTTTTACAAATAATATTGTCAGATTTACTAAATTTAAGTGTCCATGTAGCCAGAATGAATAGCACAAGGAAAATACAAAAAAATATGCAAGCAACAGAACTAAGAAGTGTTGCTGTGTTGCTGAGAATGAATCTTAACAGCAGAATCCATAGCAATTTCCATACTAAAAGAATGGAATTAAATGCAAACACAATTAGACTACAACAACAATGGCAACTAATATGGTAATGTAACTGAATACTAAACAGATATTAACAAATGAGTGTAAGCTGGTCATGGCCACCTGCTGTGTGGGTATAAACTGAATGATTGAAAACAATCAATTAGTATTTTATGTGCATACACATTAGTGTCAACAAATTGAATGTTCTCCTAATTCAGTATTTACTTCAATGTAATACTTTATCCTGACCAATGTCTACCATTTGTAATAGCAATACTCAAACTCACATTACCAGGTTATGTCAAGACTTGCAAAAGAAAGGAAAAAGATTGAAGAAACAAGAACAGGACAGGGAAGATGGATAACAGTAAGAGAGAGAACAAGAGAAATAATGAAATGCAAGTGTATTGACTTAAGTGTAAATGTGAATGTGTTTCCACTGATGACAAGAAAACATGAAATATAAAAGAATAATTGATGACCAGCTTGAACTTGATGACTAGCCTCATTCCCATTTGCTGATTTGTGGAGAGTCATCAAGAATAAGAACAAATTCCCATTGGCTGACTAGTGAAGAGTCATCAGAATGATTTCCCATTGGCTAATCTATGAAAGGTCATTAAAGTAAGAATAGAACAAAATCCCCATTGGCTGTTTCCATGAAAAGACAAAAATAAGAATAGAACAATATCCCATTGGCTGCTTTTGTGTAGAGTCATCAGAACATATGAAGCAGATCATAAAGTATAGGATATTCTGGGACATGCGGATCTAAGGCATTGTTGTAGTCTTAACAGATTACAGGAATAGAAAACTAGTCAAGATTGCTGCTAGGAATTAACTCCCTTACAGGTTAATTAAATTCTTTAGCTGCAAAGTTTTCATTGAAGCATTTGTGACGTTCCAAGTAAATTGGCTACACAGATGCCAGTAGGGTTATAATTTTTGTCATTTTGATGAAGTTATCTTGCTCTTATCAATATAGTTATTAAGTGATAAACATATTTATTTCTAACACATTTTCTTGTATTTTGTTGTGTTTCACATTTCTAGAAATCACCAAGCATAAAATGTGGTACATTTATTTACAGGTAGCTGATTTTATTATTAATACTGTTAATACCATATTTCTAATACTATATAGACCCAATGCACAGCAATTACAGAAATTTGCTTGAAATAAGTTTTCATTTACAGAAATGTTTCTTCTAGTGTTTAGCTTGTTTTAAAAAATAAAAATTTGCAAAATCTATCTGGAGCTGTTACAGATGAGGATGATTAGTATTTCTAATCCAAGAAATATATTTTTTAAGTTTCACTTACATTTTAAGGACAACATTAAATATGCATGTAACTGTTTCATGCTGTTTTAAACTGTAAAGTCTCAATTTCATTTTGTACAACTGTCTCAACCCTAATTGCATAGGTCGAGATTGACCCATAAAGCAACAGATAGGTTTGGATCGATATCCAAAAGGCAACAACTACATGACTCTAACTAATTCTTTTTTTTGTTTTTCACCAGCTAAGTTTCTATTATAAAAACCATGTAAATTTAAAATCTATAGGTGAAGAAATGGAAAGGCTGATTCAGAAACTACTCTTGTAAATTTTCTTCGACTCTCGAATTACGAAGAGCCATCGTAATACGTGCATCGACTGATGACCTTGATAGAGTTTCGATACTGAGCTGAGTATAGATGAAAACATCTTGATGAATCTAAATTTTTTGTCAACAAATTTATCATTGATGACCTAGATCCCATTTAAGAACTGTTTAGAGAGCTCCTGAATGAAAATCAACTGGATCTCTTCAGAATAAATTTTTTTAATGAAATTTTAGGTTAAAAACTGCGTAAACCGATAAATTATCGATTTAGAAATCCTTATTGAATATTTAACCGAATCGTCAAATTTTGCATGGGTTGCCAGCGAAATATAATATTTGGGCATATCGCAATTTTCATTGAATTCGGGCGAGATTGCGGCCCCGATTTTAATACTTCGAAAGTGAATTACAAGTAACCCGCGCAGTAATATACGTTGTGTGTAAGAATACATATGATTCTAAAAGCCGCAAAACTAATCATAGAGGCACAGCACATCTCCTAAACTAGTGCATGGTGGCGGTAATGGGTTTTAAATGTAAGAGAACTTTACGTCCTTTGTTCTTTATGAAAAGAATTCAAATGAAGTCGCTTCTCTTGGTAGTATAATAATACCGCCGAACCCGAAACAAAACTGTCCAGGCTAGCTATATTTTAATTTCGAGATAAGTGGAATAGAGTATCAATGGAAATGATCAAGCTCTATTGTTTACGAATTTACTATGGATGCATGTGGATATATTTGGCTAATGCTACGGATTCTAGAGTTTATCGGTAAGGAAAATTTTTAGACTCGACAATAAAAATTTGTTTAGTCATTTTTAACAAAAAAGTTACACATGTATCGATGATATCAATAAGTATTTGCATTACTTTGATGATATTCTGCTATCTAGTTCCTGCCGGTACTACATACTTCACGCCAATAATTTCACTGCGTACACTGCCACAATTGACTCAGTAGCCGTAATCATTTAATAAACACTTTTATTTTTCGAATATTAACTTAAGTTAACATTTTATCTACTAAAACTTACGAGCATGCAGGACGTCATTCGTTCCATAATGTCTGATCGGTTTCTAACGTTTGACACAGTGTTGCAGCCATAATAGAATTTCGTAATAATCAACTGTACTCTGGATTTTTGTTCAATTTTTATACAGTAAATCGTATAGTCTACTTCATACGAACTCTACATTTTTGATGACTTAGGAATCAAATATTGACCGAGATTAAGAGCTATATGATGAAAATATTTTCTACATCATTTCAATTTTTTGCATAATTTCTATTACTTTTTATACGTCTATGTATATGTTCTCTGTATAGTAAGAGCATTAAGCAGCAAAAAGGTAAAAATTTAGTGGACTTAAATCAGTTCATTTAAGTCCACTAAATTTTCAGAAATAGTAATGATACATTATACTTTTTAGTAAGGAACGTTGGATACATGATCCTTTTTGTCATCAATATATGAATCTCAGATGTTTTCTTGTGTGGTTCCGGGCACTATAAGGAGTGAAACTTGTCAACTTGATTTGCAATGTCGCATGTACCGTCCATATTTTTTTAATATCCTTTGGTGACATTTTTTTCAAAACTTATGTATTTAAGTTTAGCTTTTGGATTGACGTCTATTGATTATTTGAACCGAGCAAATAGAAATGGTCAAAATTCAATATAAAATTGATTTCGAAGCAATATAATAACAACTACCATATGTAGTTCTAAACCGTCTAAAGTTGATTGCACTAATAGTCATTGTTGCTAATTTAATTCAAATGTTCTGTACCAATGTAACTTAAGGGGGCTGAAGCATTATTTTTCACTCACTTTAGCCACAATTTAACCCGTACGACTATTTTTACTTCAGGGTTATTTTCATTTTTTTGCTTGCAGCAACACGAATTTAGGGCAATCACTAATGAGATCGATCGAGTCCCCCCAAAAGGTAAAATTTTAATATAAATCATGCAGATCTGCCAGGAAATGCAAATGCCTGTTGGCAGGAAAAAAATACAAAAAGTACTTTTCCATGTGAAAAGTGCGTATTTTTTTTAATAATTATAGGTTTACATAGTAAACTTCGAATATAGCAAAGTTTTTGGGACTGCCGAATCGATTCGTTACATCCAAAAACCTAATGCCAAATTTAGACGTGATATGAATTATTCGTTATCTGGTAAAAAATAAAACTAGGTTATGTTAAAGGACGCAGTGCCATAGTTTGCTTTGTCATTCTTTTCATCATGACGATAATATTTCCAATTTTTGTACTTCTTTCAGGGGAATATTTCGCAAATAAAAAATGAATTAGAAATTTGTTAAAATCCAATTCTTTCCAAAGTTTATGCAGCATAATGTATTTTTTCGAGCATTCTCTCATTTTAGCGGCACCACCAACAAATCTATAGATGTAAAAAATAATCGTAACTAATCTTTCTTGCTCAGGATAATATTGACTCTTCAAAATCTTGGCTAAATATAATTATGTGGAAAAATCATATGTGCGCTACTTGTTCTCTAATGCAGATACGAGTTGATAATTCTGATCTGTGCAAGATTCGTTCATTTTGTTGCAGGTCAAGTCTGACTTAAAGCGACAAAACACAATTTTGTTCAATCGTACGCAGACTAAAATTCTACTGATACATATTGACTTCTAGGCTATCCTTTTTTATAACAAATTTAACTTTTCCGGTGCATTTTTATTTTTCAGCTTATAAATGATCATGACCTTTCAGCAAAAGAAACATTCCTTTTGAATTCCAATCGGGCCAGTTTTGATGGAGAAATAGTCGTTAGGCAGAATATAGACTCCAATAAAGGATATTCCTTTGAATGTTGCTTAGAATCTAAATTCTTATTCTTTGGAGAAGAGAATATCAAAGCAGCTTTATCGCAAGTAAGTTGAAGATATTTTTAACTTTTTACTTCTAATTTTTTTTTAAAATAGTCTGAAATACCTTCGTCTTCCCTTTGAATATTTAAGAATTTTTTAAAATATCAATCGAGAAATTCAGTATTTTAATGGTTGAAGACAACCTATCTTTTGGTCACAACTATAAAAATAATAATTAGGAGAGAATAATGGCTAACAGTATCATTTGCCTAGGAAAAAAGTGAATTATTCCATACACTATGGACTGCTATATCATGATATATAAGTTTTGAACTATAATAAGATATATATCAAGCTTTAAATGAAATTTTTTGTATCCAAAGTTATAAATCTGAAATTAACTCAAATTGTTTCTTTTGTTTTTTCATTATAAGTGACTATCTGTTGATAGCGATTCTCTATATCCGAAGTTTACTCTATATCATATTTTGTCAGTTGAAGAGATACATTCGCGAAATATCAATCTTTCTCGAAGCAGTATTTTTCAAAAAGTGCGTGTTTTCATAGAGTTTTCATTTGATTCGCGGATTGGCTTTTCGTGAGTGCTAGTTTTTGGAATTATTCTGTGAATGTCTGTGGCAATAAATTTTGCCCTTTCGTTAAAGTGGTCGTGGAACAATTGTAATATTGGGACCAAAAAATAACTAATTCTGCGTTAGAATCACATAAAGCGAAACTGATCGAATTCAACAAATATTCATTGATTTTAGAAAATTCCACGTATTCGGTATTTTCGCATGAGTCTGATTGATTCCCTCTCATCCAATCAGCTGGCCGTTTGCCATTCAAAATGAAACCCTGCCATTGTTCACTGAAGTTCAATAAAATGGAAAAAAAATCACTGAATTATTGGCCTATCACATAAGGCTTTATCGCAATGAGTTGAATCCAAGCAGTTCTATTGGATAATAATAATATTTTGTGATATTTCCATATTCTGTTAACTTTTTCTACTGTCGATTTTATTAAAAAAATAATTAGCAAGAGAAAAAAATTCCAGAAAAGAATGAAATTATGAATTAATTAGCTGAGATACTTGATTTTGATTGCTGGTAATGAAGAGTTTGATTTACTTTTTATCTAGGTTAACAAAGTAATTTTTTTTGCCCCTAATCCAATTATCCTTCTGCTGGTGGTACTACTATTAGTTCGAAGTCGTAATTATCGACTTCCATAATGTGATGTACCCAGCTTGGCTAGATTTTATCAATCTGCTTATTTTCATCTGGCAGAAAACTTGAACTATGCAAATTTCTATAAAATTACGTTTAAAATGATTGTATTAATATTCTTAAATTTGCCTGAGTTCGAATCTCTTAAAAAGCATTTTTTGGGACTCAAGTTCTACCGAAATGTTTAAAATATACCATTTTCTACCTCAGCAAATCATGCTATGTATTTTTTTGCCAGACTGATATATTCATCCTTTTTAATGCGAATAGATGACTCCCGAGAGTGGTTTACTTCGAGAAGAGCTATGTAATAAGGACTGTAATTTGGCAAAAAACTTGAGCATCTGTATGGTTCTTACAGTTCTCTTTGACAACTCAGAACGGTTGCTGCTACTTCAAGGGAACAATATTCTTCAGCATGCACCCATGGTTGATCCTTGGCCAACCTATAGTCCTACATATGCACCTACACTGGTGCCTGCAGTCAAATTGCAGTCTACATATGCACCTACACTGGTGCCTGCAGTCAAATTGCAGTCTACACTTGCACCTACACTGATGTCTACAGTCATCGTGTATCCTACACCTTCACTTACATTGATGCCTACGGTGATCATACAGCCTACGCCTCCTGTAGTTCTAGCTACCTCTAATCCTATCGATTTTGCTCCTGATCCTGTAATTGAACGTACTAGCCCGCCAATTAATGTCAGCCCAGTTTACTATGGTCCACTAGTGGCTAATTATGTATCGGTATTTATTGATCAGATTGACTTTTCTGATGATTACTACATGGTATTTGGAAATACGCTATCCGATATTATAGCAGAGACTGGAATAGCGGACTTATTTGTTGACATGTCGGGAAATAATGTTGATGCAGCCTCAAATAGAGCCCTTCTTCCTCTCGATCCGAATGAAATTTCGAATAGAAAGACTCAAGTTGTCGAGAGTATGAATGTTACGGTGGCATATAAAGTGTACGGGTTGGGTAGTGCCGAGGATGAACAAAAGGTAACGGATGAACTTATAGAGGTTTCTTCAGATGGAAGCCTGCTTAGCTCATTCTTGATTCAGCTGTCAAATACCGGATTAGATACAGCGTCTATTACTTCAACTCAAATTGTGACAGAACGTCTGTTTGAATTAGATGTTGCTGAGTCAGATGATGGGCATATTTCACTCGGCCTTATTCTAGGTAAAAAAATAATATTTTACTTTTCGAAAGTATTTGAAAAAAATCTAAATCTGAGTAATTTATTACTTTTTGAATTTTTCATGTTGATAGTGGTGTTTTTGATTGCTCAGTATCAAATAGAAATACTGTATCAAAGCGATACTAGTAGGGTTTCGAAAAATTTCTCTATTTATCTGCAAAAAACTGTTGTGTACGAAAGGTCACAGTAATTGTTGAAAAGACATTTAATAAGTATTGTTTTTCATAGGTAGCTCTGTGCTTTTCGTAGCAGTGCTATCATTTTTGCTCTATTTTATGGCGCGTCGACGTCGAGGCAAACAGGTGTCAGACAACATGGATATCCTTCCCAGCAGTTCAGAACCAAAGGACAGGTTTGATGATCCGTGGAATCGACAAGTTGCGGATGATTTTGACCCGAGTACAATCGTGCATCAGACTCAGGATTCTATGAGTACTTTTAAAGACTCAACTCTTGACTCGGATGCTCTAGAGAAAGGAAGAACAGGTTTGAAAATAAAGAGTCCCTGGTTCTTACCTATTGATTTGAATAAGAAGAACCTACCAAGCGAACCTCTTGATAGCTTAGTGGACATCGATTTCGATGGTGAGTGTAACTTTCCATGGATATTCATGGAAATCTGGTAAAATTCGTATAGTTTTAAGACGATTTACTCCGTTTGTCGGATTGTTTCTCTGTCTAATATGTAGTGATAAATAAGGTTTTGAAAATAAGGCAAAAATATGTTTTTATTAGTAGGATGAACTTCGGATAGAGCAATTTTGTTTTTATTGAATATTCATTTTGTCCAAGTTTAGCTCAAATTTTTTAATATAGCAAGTTATGAACTTTTGCGGTAGTTCTGACTAATTTGCTGTATCAAGACATTTGCAGAGCACCATTTGGATTTTCATAAAACTAAAGAACATATGAGTCAAGTTTAGAATGCAGATTCTCTTGGATTGTACTGACAAACATGTTGATTCATATGGGTGGATTCTATATCTGAGACCAGCATTATCTTCTAACATGAATAGAATTTCAGTTTTGTTAAGTTTCGATTGCAAGAATAGAATAAAAATGATCCCATTCCTTTTTTTCGAATTCTTACTAGTTTCATTGGTTGGTTATAAATAAATGCATTAAAGAAATTTTTTTCGTATTTTGTGTGTAGACCACTGTACCACCAATTTCTTCATGTTCAAAGTTTAATACATATGTTTTTTTTGTTTTTTAGGATAGATTTCACTTGACAATATACCTTTCTAAATATACTATTTAAGAAGGATTTTATAATTTTAAATATTGATTCTTTTTTACCTTTCAGTGTCTATTCTTGGTGCTATGATGTGTCTTCTCACATAAAAAGTGTTTTTTTATTTATTGATTTCAGGGGACCCTTCTGTTGATGACAGAGCTGAAAAGCCAGGACAAACTCTAGTAAGAAGTATCCCATGGATTCAAACTATCTACGCGCATTGCGATGAGCTCATACGTATTTTTAAAGCGCACGCTACTTTCAATACAAATTGCAAAGAGTTAGTTCGATGGTGTAAGGCTATAAAGGTGCAGTGAAGCATTGATACAGTCATACTATGCAATATTCTTCAAGCAATTTCTATTCATTTTATAGTTCAAGTTCAACAACTTGGTATCCAACTTTGACAAATTTGAATAAGAAATCGTAGAGTCCTACTATAAGGTCTGAATTAATGGGATGCATCAATTTACAAAGTTCAATAAGCTTACCCAGAAAAAATTAGGATATGGACCCTTGGGAAAAAATTAGGCAAACTTTTTACTCTACAGTAATCATTTCAGTGATTTGCATCTTCTTTTTCTAGGTTCGTCATTTTTTTTCTTAGTAGAAAAAATAATATCTATATACTTTTTAATATTATGGCTGGCTAGATTAGTTCACAATCTAGTTTAATAGCGCAAATAAGCCTGTTCTCATCCAATTGTGCCTAAAAGTAACTTAAATCGATTAAATCAGTGGATTTTGCGCATTCGGAACTACCGTATTATTAAAGAGTATCCGCATATGAGAAGTCATTGGAAATCGATTTATTTTTATAAGATGCTTACTCATTATAGAATAATTTACAAAATTGTTATTTGCAACGGGTACCCGTTTTGCTGTGCAGTAAACTTTAGATATAGCAAATTTGCTTATCGTGGATTTTCACTTATAGCGAAGAAGTAGAAGTATCGTATCATGCCAAGTTCAGCTTCAGATTTTCGGATATATAGCTTATTGATTTGATAGTCCAATATATGTGTTGTATTCGAAGTTAACTTTAGTTTCACGTAGTGAACGTACATTTACTCTAGGATTTTAATGCTATTCTTTCAGAAAACACTGAAGAGCATTGTTCGCGAGTTCGACATTGATTCTGATTCCGAAAAGGCCGTTGATTTAGAGCTTATTGCAACGATGAAAGGTGATCTAGTCGAACTAGTATCTCTGTCCAGGCGTCACTCGTCGACGAATATGATTGTTGATTTCTCTCTTTCAAGAAAGCTTGCTGTACTGGTGGAGCAGGTTTCAAGGGTTTTCAGACAGGCCATTAGCCCTCTAAAATTAAAAGTTAATTTATTATCTCTTGGAGCCAATTTAAGGATTGATGAACAGACCAGCGTTTTGCTCGGGTAAGTTCAGATACTCTCTTACCTCGAATATGATACCTAGGGATAAAAATATTTTTCATTTATTTTTGGAATGGTTTTTAGGGTCAAGCTGTTGCTTTCTTGAAAAACAAAATTAGAAGACCTGAAAATTATTTATTAAATTGAAAAGTTATAAGAAAAATTTCTATATGAAATTGGTTTAATTTTTTTCACTTTCGACCATAATTCTGACCTTGATACAGCACCTTGGTGTCATAGATGAATTGCCCTAAAAATATCCATTGTACTTTTTGAATACAAATTCCAATGAATTTCATATTTTTCAATTGCTTCACTTTTAAAAAAATTACTATTGTTGAAGTCAAATAGAATCCTCTGGTTTGGGGCCAGAATAATTTTGAGTTATAAACTATGCTCAGATAACTCGCAACATGCCTTGCATGAGCTTTGCTAACTTGACCCTGGAATCTTTGTCCCGAACGAAAAGTCACGCTAGATTTTGCGTACATTTTATTGAAAGGAATAGTTTTTTGTACATATTTCAATGACTGTGAACTTTCGTCTAGGGCATGATTTCGGGGACAGCATAGGAATCAATATTGCATTTTACGGTGTCTGTTCAGTTCCTCAGAAAATTCTAGAGATAATTAGGTTTTTCCGAATAAATCGAATTAAGACCTACATGAACATTAAAGTCTTAAGATTCCTAATTATCATAGGGGTCCAATGCCTTCTAGTATAGAATCCAGTACACTAGTTATTGAATATGTAGTATATTACTCAAAATAAAGTGTAATTGTATATTTTTACCTCCAGCAAACTTCGGATATAGCGAATATGGTATTGGGACAACCAAATAATTCTTTATAGGCAATAATTTGTTATAACTCTATTTGGTATATCAGAAGTTTATAACATTTCTTTTGTCAATAATTACAACATACCCACGTGTAATTCATAAACAAGTATGGAATTTTGAAAATGCAGTGCAATGGGCGCCTATGCAGATGTGTGCCACAGTTTTTTGGATATTGATATGCTTCAGGTTAAGTTAAGCGTGTTTGGAATATTTTTCCATGCTGCCCATTTGGCATCGAAAGGAAACGGAACCCCGACAAGTCACCAGTCTTCTGCGCAGGTCAGATAAAATCAGATTATGAAAGCAAATTCTTCATCTTTACAGTAATGCAACTGATATTCTATACCATCGGTTATGCCAAAACTATCATTTGATTGATTATATTGGATTAGAGATATCGATATATCTGAGCAAAAGGAGGTCTGCGGAGTGGCAAAGCTATTAAATAATAGAATATCATCACCTGTTACGAGCTATAACGATGTTTCTCAATGAATACCAAATTTCAGTTAATATGGGTAGCAATTAAATGGCAAATTTTTTAGGAATTATTCCTTAGTAATATGCGTAAAATTGGTGTGCAAACTCAATAATGTGGTTTCAATCATTGCTGCAATTTTACAGGGTATGCATAGATACAATTTAAAATCAATTTTTCTATCTAATGCAGGTTCAATGTATTTATAGTCCCATTGCTGCTGAACATGCAAATTCATTTTTCAGCGAAAATCGAAATGTTCCCGACAGGTTACTTCATGCTAAGGCTCTTGCGTTATTGCAACAAAGCAGTTGCAGCAGCATGTCGTTCGGTTCAAGTGAATCGATGTTAGGGAGTAACGCCAAAGAAGGTGCGTCGTTTATAGAAAATTCCTCTAAAAAATGATGCCAAATTTTAAGGATTTTTTGTAGCTGCAATCACCAAGAAAACCGATATCTAGCAAACTTCAGAAATAAAGAATATTTGCTAGTAACAAATAATTGAAAAATTCATTTGGTGGTCCCAGCAATTGGTCGTTTTATCAAAATTTTACTTTTTTTCAGTTCGTGATTTAAAAAAAAGGTTTGAATTTGTAATTGTGCAGGGTTTTTAACCGCAAGCGGTGATGGCATGGTTATTGAAGCTGAGGACTCACAGACAATTGTCAACACATTAGATAAGCTTCAAGTTGTCCCTTCGAGCCTTGATAAAGAAAACTGTATAGCCATTGGAAAAGGCACATTTTCAAAAGTATTTAAGATTGTTTGGAGGAAACAAGATTATGCGGCAAAGGTAATACTATCCTCAAGTTTTTGTGAAAGCTCAATTTTTAACTTTTTAGAAATATATTAGTACTAATGTTGGTGTTCAAATGTCACTTACTGAGTATTTTTAACAAATTTTTATTTATCTTCCGTTTGTGATAAAAAGCACCCGTCGAACATTTTCATCATTTTTTCAAAAAATGTTAAAAACAGTGGTAATATAAGCTCCTCTCTTCGTGTATCTTCATGAAAATAAGTTTTTCTATTGAAAAAGTTTCCGTTAAATTTTTTCTATATAGATTTTCAAATGTGCACATTACATTGTAGCTTTTCTACCTTGACCAGGAATTTTGTCCCGAACGAAAGGTCAGGCTAAATTTGTATAAGTTGATTACGAAAGAATAGTTTTTTGTATATTTTTCCATAACTGTAACTTTTCGTTTGAGGCTTGATTCTGAGGGGCAACGTAGACATAAATTGCATATTTAAGCCCCATCCTTATAATCTTCCTGCACTATATTGTAATTATGAAAATATTTCATGATAATTTCTTAAAATTAAATATTAAGATTAAACTATGTCTTAATAGAGTAATATGAACCCTAATCCAAAGTTCCTCATTTGCTGGCATGAAGTGGCTGTACCCTTAAGTCACATATTGCCTGGGGGTGGATACTTTTATGTTGTGTCAAACAGCATCTCCAATGTGTAAGATACTCATTTTATTCTATTTGCTAAGGTGATATCTCTGCGAGGGATGAAGCTGTTTCAGTTGCAGAATGTGTTCATCAGCTTTTCGAGAGAAGTGTATGTTCTAGCCTGTCTCAAGCACCCAAACGTGTTCAAGTTGGAGGCATGTACAAGTACGACAGAAGAACTAGTTTTGGTTTCAAAGGTGAGTTTCCTTTCAGTGATTTTTAGCAGTGGATGCTACCTTCCAACGGCAAAGTTCGAATGCAAAAAAATTTTGCTGTAGTTGAAACTCTACCAGTTGATATATGTTGAACAGTTCATCAAAATATCCGAATAGAAGGACACTTTGAATATGTACAACTAGTTTCCTTGTAAAATCAACTTTTGATGTTAAAATATTCTATTCAGCAAATATGAATTCATTTTTCTCAGAAACAGTCATCAAATTATATGTTCGTTCTTTGAAATCTTCTTTGTTGGCAACCTGCTTAGTATTCTTAAAATCCTTCTTCGTAGTGGCTGATTCTGCATTCACCCTTTCTATATATTCTAATTACGCTAATTTTATGCCGATTTTAAATTATTGTGGTAAATTTTTGTACTCCAGGTTCTATTTGAATGATTATTGACAGCATTGGAGGTACTTTTGTCAAAATATCAACTGCTTTTGCAGAAAATTTGTATATCTAGTTTCGGATTAACTTTCTAATTTAACGAAAATTTTTCTTTTGCCAATTGTTGTTCATTCTGAATGTATGCATCTATGTATCTGCAGTTTATGCCTTATGGTAGTTTGAACGATATTCTTCGTTCTAACGATATCTGGTCGGAAATTGCTCCTTATGTACGTCACAGGCTGCTATGCGACATAGCTCAAGGAATGCAGTATCTTCATTTGTCCAATGTGTACCATCGCGATTTAAAAAGGTACATTGCACGTAGTAAAGATGTATTGTTATAGTATGTAAATAACAACGTCTAACGGCTATATTCTAAGATACATCAAGTTAGAGTGTACTCTTCTGGTAACTCCTGATGTGAAATAAGGTAACCTAGAGTTTTTTGCTTTAGAAATAAGTTTTGGTGGACAAGCATACCAGTAAATGAATACGTATGCCCAGTTTTCATCGAAATCATCATGATGGTCCAAATGCATATATAACCTTTACGAAGGAATTATTATACCTTTGTTCAATTTGAAAATGTACGACTTGCTTGATGAAAGTCCCTCGTGATACAGTGGACACTTGTGAAACTGTTAAATGCCATGTGACGTATTTGATTGGCTGAGTGCTATTTTTTATGGGGATGTCGATATCAAATTTGAAAGCAATATGTTCATAGCTCCTACATGTAAGGTTTTTCATTTTTTCACAAAAACTGAGATTTTTCAAGTAATTTGTTATTTATTGGTCGTGCAGAGAGCTATAATATTTTACACTTGGTGAGTAATAACCAGTTTAAATGAATCTTTATTTCAGCCAATTGGAATTGACTATTATAATTGTTCGGTCCGTTGTACGAATTTGTGCAATCATACAATTGAATCAAGTCGAATATCAATATTCCTTAGTAGAATGTATCGGAAAAACTAACCTGGACCTTGCTAAATATTCCTAATCGAGACTTGAATTAATTAAACTCATGCAATTTTGTTCATCTTTCTTTTTTATAAATGTAATAATAATCAAATTATGTTGGATCAATTTTGTCTAGGAGGGACTTATATTGATTAAGTTCATGCGATTTTGCACTTTTCTGGACTGCTCGAAGGTTTCAAAATAATTATCTTTCAATTTTTCCTTTGCTTGCAGTTACAATGTTCTCATATCTGAAGATTTTCGAGCAGTTTTGTCCGACTTTGGCCTGAATAAAACATGCAGTATTTTGTCCTCCTGCACGCAACAACGCTGTTCATTTGCTGGCCGAGCGTTAGCATGGACAGCACCAGAAATGTTCAAGCCACGACACGATAGAGCCACCAATTTCACTTCATACAGCGATGTATACTCGTATGGTATAGTTGTTTGGGAGGTCTTAGTAAATGACTGCGGTCCGCCACATAGTACGTACTGGATGGCTCAAAAAATTAATGACCTAGTTTCAGCAGTATTAAAGGGGAAAAGACCAGTTTTACCACCGCATTTTAATGGGCAATCTGTGCTACATAGCATGGATCACATGGGCATAATGAGGCGGTGTTTTTCGGGAGACCCGTCGATTCGACCGACGTTCAAAGATATTGTGAAAGTCCAGGAAACGTTGAGAATAAGTGTGTAGGTCATTTTTTGTCTTGCTGATATTGATGTGCCAGTATTTCTCTTTTAATATGCATTAGGCGTATGTACGTATGTGAAAATGTATGGCTGTGTGGCTACGGGTCAAGCGCTCTTCTTGCTTACAACTACTGCTTTCAATGTAGTGACAATTCGGAGTGAAATTTTAAAATTAATTTTGTTTTCATTCATTTAGGTACCATTTGTTTAATACTAACCAGCATTCACAGCTAGTTATTTTTTTGGCGATACTTTTTTGTATGAGTATTGTTTTCCTTTTTTTAAGTATTTTATATAAGAATTGGAGTTATTTTCTTAAAAGTTTTTAAACAGAAATTTTGTCAAGTATTGGAGTTGATTAAAAATATCTACAAAAAAATGTAATTGTTTTTTATTCCCATCGAAATATCAAATTGTATACGTGCAGCCGTATGTATGTAATATATTGGAATGTATACAGTTTTAGTATATACGTGCAAATGTATCGGTATTATTCATGAAGCGTTTATTGTAAATTCTCGTGTAGCAATAATTATCATGCAGCAACTAATCTTACATTAAAATACGGTACAGTTTGGCTAATAATGAAGAAAAAAGTCCCACATTCAGGATCATGCATATATAATTATGTATTAACTTTGGGTCATTTACTCCGGACTTTCAAGTCTACAATGGAACAACTAGATTTAATACATTGAACTGCAAATGTCAAATTGCATCGCATCTATCCATTATTTGCACGTAAAAGTTGATATTCCATAAATCTATGGTCCAATTAATGATATATTATATTACTGGGCTGATCTGTCACCTAGCCGATTCTTTCGGTACATCCGTAATGTGCCTTAGTAATCCGCAGGTGCATGGCCAGCAACATGGTATTACTTTCATATTTAGTCAGTGATGTATTGGCAGTAATTTGAACAGTGTAGTGGTTCTTGAGCATATGTAAGATGGGTTTGGCAGTAACAGTCATGCCCAGGGTAGAAATCTTTCTAATACAGCCTGGTTTTGCATGAGGTGCACATTGATAACTCTGATTCAGTTAAGTCCTAATGATTTTTGGTGCAAACAACTCTTTAAGAAATATCAATTGTATCTATATTTATGAATTAAGTACTTTTAGTTGTTATGAAAGAACTTTTATTACTCTTGTTTGCTATACCACTTGCAAAAGTGCCAACAGCATGCACAACTTTGGATTGTCCGACAAAATATTTGTACAAAATATCACATTACTCTGTAATTTATGTTAAATAGAATCTTTGCATTGTGACTGTACTGTTAGGCTGCCAAAAGATGTATCTGCAGTAGTATAATTCCTCATATTTGTACACCACTGTATCAAGTGACAACGAAAGAGACAGTAATTTTCATTTATACACTGCTATATACAAAAAAGCAGAGCTATTGAGAAATTTGTTAGAATCATTACATCTATTGATAATTAAAGCCATTTCAATATGACATGTTAAATATGAATTATAATTGTTATCAACTATATTATATCTCAAGTGATCTGAAGTTCACTTCCAATTGCACGGGTTAGGCATCAGGAGTTCTCATTGTGTACGCATTAATATATTAGAGTACATTTACATCATGTCTTCTCCTGTTCTGTCCTTTTTATAGAGTTGTTTGTTGCACGCTTTATCTTCAAGTCCACTAAAGTTCCACAAAAATATTACCTCTTTTCTGTCAGAGACAAGATCTTGCCATCAAATTGATGTTTATGAAAATTTGTACGTGTTGGTCGTTCAGTATGCCTTAGTTCAACTAGCACTTGAAAATAATATGTGTTATTAAAGAAGTTCAATGGTAGTTATGGTATTTTCGACATCATTAGTCAAATAAATATGCTACTTTCTAGAAGCACATTATTTGTTTCAACATATATTTTGAAATAAACTGTATTTGTATAACTATTTTATAAAAACTAAGACTTTCAAGAACTCTAACTTGTGCAAGTTACTATCTTTCTAAAATTTGGAAAAAGTAGTGTTCTGTAAACAAATTGTTTTCTTAGTTTTAAAAATCAATAAGAAAGGCTTTGAAGCCATGTAAGGTACAAATAAAAAAAGCACTTGAGCTATAAAGTGTCTCTGCTAAGCAAAGTATAGGTTAAAAACTTGACATTGAAAAAATATTCAAAAGTATTATTACATGATTCAAATCCTCATTTGGTGGATATTAACTATAAAGTACATGACAATTCCAGGGCAATAAATAACAATTGCTCAAACCGAACCTGTCAATTTTTCAATCTAATATAACTAAAAAATGAACAAGACAGCAATAAAAAATTGTTGGCATTAACTAATTATTTTGTAGAATGACGAGCAACTGTAGATTAAACTGTCCAAGACAACACAGTCACTGATTTGAGTTTTGCCAATTTTGATAGAAAAAATAATGTACTATTATTTGCCCGTTTTCAAGGAAAAACGTTTAGATTATTTGCAGTAACATTATTTGGCCATGAAAATAATTAAAATTATGGCTATAATACAATATCTTTCAAAGTATAGATGAATTTTTTCATTCATTTTAGTTGAACCAAATTTGTTTTAGATAACTTTCAAAGCTGACCTACAAGTAATATCCTGTGACATGTGATGCATCTTGCACTATGCATGTTTTCATTTGAAATTTGAGTAGAGGCAATTTGTCTATAACCAAAATCTTTTTTTGTAGTTGTCAGATATGATCAATATTCTTTAAATAGTATACACCAGCTTTTTATACATAATTGCACACATGTTATGCATTTTACATCTAGAAGTGCAAAACATGCTTGTTTGGGGCAGTTTATTATCAGAAAACTAAGTCTATTCAAGGCAACTAAACTCAAAGATTCATAACCTAAAGGTTGGTATTGAATGCGGTTATTCTTTCAAATTTTGTAAGGGATATAATTGTCTGAGTTTAGCTTTATTGTCAGAAATTAACTTATATTATAAGATAATTCCTTTTTTCGATTTTAGCTGCAGATGTTCCTACTTGGAACATTCTTTATTTTTATGCCAGTCACATTCTCAATAAGTGGCTAGTCATACAATAGGTCTGAAATTAGTAATGTTGTGTTGGAGAAGTATAATCACTTCTCACAACACAGGTCAAGATATAATGTACATTTAAGCTGTTACTCTCTTGCATTGTTTACCTGTTTTGTTGTGCATCATGACATTCATGCACTGAAAACATCATCTTTTATTTCTTATTGATTTTCAGTGTATTTATATTTTTGTTGGGTGTGCTGCTCACTTGATACATTAGAAATTTTTGAGACAGGCTCTACAGCATTTTTTCTTATTGCATTGTTTACCATATACTAATGTCAATACTCTTGCATCATTAGCAGTAACATTGATTTTATGAAGTGTGAATATACCTTGCTCTTTTTAATCTGGTATTATAAATAAATAATGTACAATATTTAATTGTTAAAAAGCACTCCTAACTTTTGTAAAAGTTTTAAGTACTCTTATGATCTTCAATGCATTTAACTTGAAAAACTAAAAAATTTAAATTATCAAATAAGCATTCAGCATTGTAATCAGAATGAATCTGAATTTTTTGGCAAACCATGCAAACTATTTCTTCTGCTTAGTTTTTAATTTTTTTTATCATTTTCATCTGATTAGATTTGGACTTCATTAAGCTTGTACTCTGTGCTGAATCTTACTGTTTATTTGTCTGTTTATATTTATCCATTCAACCTCAAAACTTCATGAGCATAAACAATAGTTAAGAAACTATAGTGCTTGATCCACTTTTTGGAACTTACCAGCTCCTTCTCTAACTTAAGCCAGACCTTAAGTCATTTCCGTTCAATGCGAATGTAGAACTGGGTCTAAACCTGCTCCCATGCACAATTGCTGATTGCTGGAAAAAATTGCAGACTTGCATATTTTATTTTGTTTTGCTACTATCTCATATCTACCAAGTTACCCAAGTTTCTTTAACTTTGTCCCACTGTCAATGGTCACAAAGTGTCCAATTCGGTTCCACAGTTTTGGCAATGGATTGGAACTTCATCAGAAAAGGTTCCAGACTGGCCATGATGCCAGGTTTTTGACCTAAACTCTACTTTTCTATCATTGATGTTCAGTAATTTCATATTATTTAACTGGTAAAGGAGAGCAGTGATGTATTTTGTTCTGACATCTGCTAACCCCAGAACTTGGCTGAAATATACCATCGGAGAGCACGCAATTTCGAATGCAAACCGTCTCATAAGTAGGCGTAATATATATTACCGATGAAATCAACTGTTCTATGATCGCTAAAATATTACCACAAGAAAAGTTTTGCCACGTGTTACACTCTTAGTATATCATTCGAAAAGAATTTATTTTCCAAGGACGTTCATTTTTTCGTAAGGCGCCGCATAATTTGCACAAGGGGGGCGAACATGTTTGGTTTGATGAAATTTAGATGCATAAAAATTGACCTTTCGAAAATTTAACCCGAAAAATATTCTATAGTATATTAAAAAGGCAAATTATCGTTTCAATGACTTCTTAAAAACTCTTCTAAAATTACTCGCCCCTCTTTAAGGTTCCTGTTCTATTCTTTCTTTAGAACAAAATCAAATATTACTGATATCTATTCTAAGTTATTGCATTATAATCTGTTTGATTTCTCATTGCGCACTAATTAAAAATAAAAGTTCACTGAATTACTTCACGACACTCTAAAGCACTGAAGAATCGGCTAAACCTCACGGCACTTTAAAGCACAGAAGAATAGGCTAAGCAATTTTGCACTTATATCTATTATGTCAGTGAAATGAACATTTTATTTTTATTTTTACTATCATCTCAATATAAGTTACATTGTTAATAATTACATAAATATTAAATTTATTTCTGCGAGCAGGCCTCTCACTTGTTCCGATATCTTCAAATTCGCTGCAGCTTTCTTCCTACCACCGTTAGGAGTATTCCTTGAGACAGGTAGAGTCATCTTTTGAATTGCGTTTCCATCAAGTTTGTTATTTTTACGTACTTTTTCATCTCAGGCTGTGACAAGGATTTTGTCATCAATTGCCTACTTACGTTATTGGGCTATATTCCTGGCATTATTCACGCGTTTTATGTTATAACAGTTCGTTAAATAGCATTCATAGTTTCCGCGATATGATTTTTGTGTTGCTTTTTTGTGTATTGCCTTAATTGATCTTATGGAATATTCTGTGCAGAGTATACTCTAGAGCTACTGGCATCTTCGTAAATTGAATTTGAAAAAATCAAAACTAATTTATCATAAAATTCTTCTTACATATTCTTTCACAATTTCTGTTTGTTAAACCATTCGGCATTCGAGCTTAAGCATTTCTTTCAAGCGCATCAAATTTACTAAACTACACGCTTTCATTTTTTTTAAACAAATTTTTTCAATAAATTCTGCTGCATAATTACTACTAAAATAACGTATATATGAATATTAATTCGTTCTTCACTCTTCTACAAAGCTGTGTGCAGCTAGTGCTTGATATCAATAAATAATTGTATGTTCCAATTGGTTCTGTCAATTAACTTAATCTAATTTTTTACTAATGTATTTCAACTAATCTTTTGTTATAATATTACCAATAAAAAATGGCAGCAATCTGCAGACGAGTTAAACCTCATTAATAGTGTTCAGAAAACAAAATTGTCAAGATATATAATATTCATTTTTTAACCCATCAGTTTGCATACGCTTCATTATGTTAGCTAAAATCTTTAAACTGGCTAATGTTCTACTCATATGAAGTCTTTTTAAGGTAAAATATACTTGTCAGATCAAGAATTATATAAAATCGTTGATGCTATTTGAATCCTTGTTAAGAGAAAAATATTGAAATTTGTTATTTTACTGATGCTTCGTTCTGTTCAAACAGATGTTTTTAAAGCTTAAAAGATGAGTTTAATGTTAAGTAATAAAAATTATTATTTATTTTGTCAATGCATAATTAATTTTTATTCAGTTTTTATGTTAAATTTTAATTTAAAAGAAAAAATCAACAATAATTTGAAACTGAGATGTTAAATATATATGTATATATCGTAAAATGTAACAAAATAAATTTTATTCAAATTTTAAATTTTATTTTCACTGTGCTGCTTTGTTTATGTCACTGCTTTTTCTAAATTGCTTTCAGTAGTTGCTTCTTAACGTAGCAAATTGTTTCCTCTCAGCTAACTGAAAATTAATGTAAAATGTACTTGGTAATATATGCAATTTATATTACTGAGATATTTATATTATTATCCATGCACTACATAACTACAACTATTTATCATCCAAAAATGCTAGCTATTTTGATTTCCAATAGAGACCACCACCATCATTCGATTTATGGGCAGTTAGTGCAACCTATAAGTAATTATCAATGCAAAAGCTAATGTTTCAATGTTTCTCCCGGTTCTCCTCTGATTTTCATAGAAGTTTATTACAAAGTGGTTCATAAAAACTACCTAGCATTTTTTAGCTTTTTCATTGATGCACAAAGTAAATTTGCAAAACTGTTCAAAATAAATATATTATTGTATATGAGTATCTTCAAGGATTAATGCATTAAATTAAAATTTAATAACTGGCCTACCTGTACAAATTCTTATTAGCTCTTCTCTTCCATGATATTGATCCATTTATTTCAAGTTAAAGGGATAATTGAATTAGTGTTTCTTGAAGTATTTCCAGTCCAATTTGTAGTTGCTTTGAAGCCTGACACTTATCTTTAAATTGTTTCACCATGCAGTATTTTATAGTCACATTCAATAAAACTCGAAAACTGCATTTTTTTGCTTGAATTATGATACATTACAAGTTAACATGGATTGTTGTTATAATTAACTTGGTAAATACGTAATGCAGAGATGATCATGCACTATGCAGCATTCCAATAATAAAAATCTTTAGCCAAAAATTTAAACTTACAAGAGCAATATTTTACGTGGTGCTTAAAAAATTTGCTGAAAACTTTTTATCTAACATATGAACTTGGCCTTGAGAAATAATTGTTTTCTGGTCTATTTTTATTGCAACTCATGTAGAACAATATCCACCAAATCTCAACAGTTCCAAGGCTTTTATTAGTGCCTCCTCAAGTCAGTGTTTTTAGTAGCTCTACTATTGATTGGGGTTGCCAATGTCAACCGGTTGGAATGACTGAAAGTCAATAAATATTAATTCTGTTGCACTGAAGAAACTTACCCAATTGAATTTGATGGCATTGAACATTGGCAGAACCACTCATGGAAAAGCTAGGATATCTCTTGCACTTAATGCTTGGAACCACTGGCAAAAAATATTCAAGATATCAAGATAAGCAAGGAAAGATATTAGGCCTCAAGAAACAGCCAGGCAGTTTTTGCCCATCACAACTGGTAATTTTGTTTTGGAGGGGGAGATTTTTGTGAGTTTTGCAGGATTTTCTGCATTGCAATTTGCAATATTAGTATTTTACACGAGAGCAAGAAAATTATTCTTTAGCAAAAGAGAAAAAAGTGGTAAGAAGCATTTCCTAATTGCAGCTCAAGTTGCGCTCACACTGGAAAACTTAATTGATAGAAGAGTATTAAGGGACTTTGGCAAATAGCGATTTTTTCAATTATTTAATTTATACATTTCTATGAATATGAAATTCAAATCGAAATCTTCATTTTAAAATATATCAACAAGAACTAACCAGCAAATTTAAAAAAACTTGAAAATACATGAAAACGTAAGATAGTATGTTAAACCGCTTTAAATCAATTTAGCACCCTTTATATATAAATATTTGACTATGTTCTATGGCGCTCACGCAGAATCAAATTAAGGCACCATCGCGCACTGTATGACATCTTATTTCACTGTGGGTAGCTTGAATCAACGTTTCGGGGAAGCGGGAGGTGATGGTAACCAGTTTAGCCACTTCAAAAATTCAGAAAAAGAAATTATTCCGTTTTTATCAGTATCAAGCCCTTCAAAAGCTGAGTCAATACTTACTTCGCCACCGATTGCATTCATGGCGACTAGAATAGTGTTAAGTTCAGATTTGGAAAGCGTGTTCGAATTATCAGCATCGTAAGAACGGAACATATCCAATGCTTCACAGAGAAGTTGAAACTTTGTATCATCCGTAATGATACTGATCCCAACTTTAGACCGCAACCAAGCAGTAAACTCAACTATATCTGCATCGCCACTACCGTCTACATTAAAAGATCGATTTTTGATATTCATATAACTTCAAATAGCAATTATCATAAACTTTGCATGAAGCAAATTCGATTTTAACAAATTTTTACTTGTAATGAATAAACGAAAAATTAATATCATATCGGCTTTAAATTTTCAGATAATGAATAGTTTGGACAGATTTGATATATTCAAAGTTTACTGTAGAGTACTTTCAATTTTCATTCTGTAAGCATCTGAATCAACATGCAAAAGAAGAATCAGATAAATCACACCATAGCAAAAGTTGAACATTTTAAAATATTACACTCATGATTTGCTGAATTTCGTAGTTCACATGATTGGTTCAGATGCTTAATCTTTCAAAATTCTACAAATAGTAACTACAGTAAACTTTGCAACAGATATTCAAATGGAAAAAGACTAAAGAATCCTAGGTATGTAGTACAAAATCATCTTTAACAAAAAATAGTTGAAAATAATTCTTAATAGTTGCTGACACAAGGGTACATAGAATTTAATGCTTCCATTTGGTGGAAATCTGAGATAGAATTTAAATATAAAGCCATAGTAATTCTTTATATAAAGATATTGTT
The DNA here is from genome assembly GCA_032358265.1 of Vaucheria bursata. Classification (NCBI taxonomy): domain Eukaryota; class Xanthophyceae; order Vaucheriales; family Vaucheriaceae; genus Vaucheria; species Vaucheria bursata. The sequence continues at coordinate 30,998 of JAULBW010034370.1, read as the reverse complement.
TCATCCAATATGAACACATTCATGTTGGTGAATTTTCTGGCCTCATTAAATACTGCAAAGCAGCCTAGTTAGTATGAAGAAAGGATCTTTGCAATCATAATAACTTCATTTTTTTAACATGCTACAAATATGTCAGTTACCGATTGAATTTTTCTCTTTTACTAGAAGCAAACAAAATTTTAAAAAAATGGTAAATGCAATTTACTGGCGTAAAATTTGATTTTAGACGTATTTAATTCACTGAACCCAGAAAAAGTATGTAACTTACTTAAAACGGAAAATTGATTATTAAGAGAATCTTTCAATTATTTTATCCACCTGTTGTTTGCACTAATCTATTAAAAGAAGTAAATTTACAAAGTCAATGATAAAAATATTACATTGCATTATCTTTAGTTCATTTTTTTTACCTGGAAAAAATTTTTGTACATCGAAAAAAGCTGTTTACAGAAAATTTTTGTCGGAACAAAAACCTTTCGGGATATACGATTTTTTGCAGAAAACTTTTTTGTTTAAATGATTCATCAAAGGGAGTGGAAGATTAAGCTGAACCAAATAAAGTATGAATGGTTATAAAGTTTGGAGGCTGAAACTTTTATATGTTATGCCACTAAAAAAATGTGGCAGAAGGTAGTGCATATTTTTTCATTGCTAGGATGAAAACAATTAACTTGTTTTCAGATAAAAATATTTCCATAAAACAAAAATAGTTTTACCTATACAAAAAAATATCTTCCCAAAGGTAACATAATTTCTTGATAAAATATATTTTCACCAGTTACAACTATAATTCTATTGCCTTAAAAAACTATATGATTTCTGGAAAACAATGAATTAAATTCCATTTTACCAGGAATAAAATAGTTCTTATTTTGCATATTATACAAATATTTCCTAAAAACTTTTCCACTAAAAATATTTTACTAAAAATATGTGTACGAATTTCTGCCAAATCCTTATGCAACAACGTTATAAAAATCCCATATACAATAAAGCAAAATGTTTAAAATTTATCAAAATATTATTCCTAAACAGGTGGTATTTTGAAATAGGTAGTTCCGAACCTTTATCGATTAGCATAAGAGCCGCTTGAGCGCGATCCGAATCTAGTCCAAGGTAATGGTCAACAAGAACTTCAAGTTCATTTTTATCAATCACTTTATTCGAATCCTTATCCATTTGCGAGAAAAAGCTATCGGCAACTTGCTGAGGGACATCAGGCCTTGAGAAACCTAGAATTCCGTGAGTAGACATCGACCTTATTAAAAATTATGACTCCTTAGAATAAAAGCAATTATGTACGTGAACTACTGATGCGCGTCGCCCTTCAGTGATAATTCTAAATAATATAGATATATTTTTTAAAGTGATTTTGCTAAGCTTTATTCAATTAACTACTGAATAGCTTACAAACGAACGTTCAGGTTAACTAGTCGAAAAGTAAGGAAAAAAGAGATTTCTCACGAAAATATTTGAAACTGTTTTTTGCATCATTATTCAAAACTGGCAGACATTTATTCTGCTCTCATATAGAAAATTTTATGGTCAAAATGAAATGAGAATTTTCAAGGCAATGTTAAAGCTGCTAGGAGGACACTATTAGCATCAGAATGTGCGTTATTGCTTACAAGAATTGAATGAAAGTTCAAAGTAATCCCATTAAATTTTAGCAGCAAATATCAGAAACCATGTTATCAATATCTTCGCATACTAGGAAGATACTTGTTCCAATATTTGGAATTAATCTTATTTACTTGAATCTAGTTCTACCTCAAAAATATACCTATCGAGTGAGAGTCTAGAGCTGGCAAAGTGTACTTACAATAATAGGTACACAGAGTGTACTTATTTTGCATAATATTCATCTAGGTTGTAAATTTAATTCCTAGGTGCTATGCAATGAAAGATTAACTTTTGAATCATTCGAATCATTTTTTCGCTATTTTGTGCCTCATAAACCTCCAATTAAATCTTTTTAAATTACTAAAAAATGAAGAGAATCATACGTTCTATAACTTGAGAAGAATATCATATATATATATATATATCCAACTTTAATCGTTATAAACAGCAATAAAACTTAAACTTAAAATGTAAAGCTATTGATACATAGGATGTCAATGAAATATCCTGACCTTCATAAATAAATTGCAAATGCAATGGAAAACACTAGTAAAATTATCAAATTTACTAAATTCCTTGTTATGCAGAGGACTGATGATATTATAGTGTAATTAAATAAGTAGTCAAAAAATAGTATTTTTTTAGCAAAGTATTAATTACAAAATAGAAATGGAAAACATGTATCCTAAAAATCTTGTTAGCATATATGAGCATAAATTCTGAAGAATAAAAATTTTACATACATTGAATATGGTTGTCAGCAGGTATCTTTGAAACTTTCATAACATATCCCTTGTGAAACAAAGTAAAGCAACACACAAACAAACAAGACAGTAAAAACAAACTCATAAAAATAGTATAGTAATTGTATATTATATGTGTACATGAGGGGAGCTTCTCTGAAACTAGCGATGATAATCTGCACAGTAGCAGGGTAGTTGCGATGAAAACAGAGAAGAGTGAGAGATGTTTTTAATAAGTAAGTGTCAAGCACAGGTCGGCCAGATATTTAATTATGGGGTTACTCCGCCAGGCGTTTGTCGAAGATGTCGGTTTGGGAATCACAGAGAAAATACTTTATGGAATAATGAAAGATGGTGTAGACGCTAAAGACATGGATATTGTTGGAAGGATCTTTTGTGTGTTAGGAACCGCTATGCACCATTACTTATGGAGGATACGGATAATAGCGACAGTTCATGAATTATGAAATTGTTAAGAATCGACTGTTACTTTGAATAGTTGAGTCACTCGTATAAACATATACAAAGATTATTTATACGTAACGACTATTCGAATGTAACGATTATTCGAATGTAACAAATAAAAGGTGTAACGACATTTTTGTATATAATTATGAAGTGCAAAGATCACTCTTTGCAACATCTTAAATATACAGATATCTATAAGTTTCTTCTTGTGTGTTTGTTTAGCAATACTCATTGCCGTTGAATAGCTACAGTACTTACATTTTGTATGTAGGATTATAGATAAGGAGTGTACTCGTATATCGTGATATCCCTGCAGCTAAATTGAACGCCAAAAAGTACACATTCTTACTTGTATTTGTCCCAAAAATATAGCTAACAAGCAAATCTCTCTCATGTACTAAAATCATGTTTACTTAAGTCAAGATAAGATGTCAAACTAATTTGACAGTTTGGTTCCTTTTCAAATAGGTCGGTTAGTAATATCCTTTCTTAGCAACCATGGACTGAGAAATAGGCTCTACAAAATAGTAACTAAAGTTAGCAGCAGCCTAAAAAAGTAACATAAATATGCAGTTTTGTCACTGCAACAATGTAGAAATAGTTGCAAGGCAGATTAACCTTCTTTGAAAGAAATTTCTATCAAATTTTGCATTTCACAGCAATGCTACAAACATTACAATCCAGTATAATGCATGACTGCTGTTGATGGTTTAAAAACCTAGCATGATTGGCACTAAAAAAGTGGAAACAAGTATGATGGAATTGATAGATAACATAGTAATGTCAGGATATTTACTGCAATAGTATCCAAATTCTACCATATTTACATTACCCAGATTTATATGCATTTTTTCACCAAAGTCATTTGCAATGCTTTTTAGATAAAAAATTTACTTTTAATTTCATGAAGTACTTTATGTAGCTTGCAAGGATACTCTCATTCGGCCTGCAAGGCTGTCAGGAATTAACACCTAAGGAAGTTAATTTTATTATGTAGCTGCAGTACGTTTCTCCTGATACTATGTTGAAGTTTCAGTTCTGATTATGAGAATAAGTTTCAACTTAAAATATGAGAACAGGTTTCAGTAAATGATATTTTGTTATGCTAATGAAGTTATCTCACATCCATCAATACAATTTAGGATGTAATAATGTACATATTCCATCACAGATTTCTTGTGTTTCTGTTGCATGTTACATTCATAACAATGGCATTGTTACATATGAAAAATTACCATTCACTCTCCTACATTTGTGATACGTGCTGTATGCTGGTTTTCCTAGTGCTTAACTGAACTACTGTAGCCATTGGGTCTTTTCTATTATCTACAAATTTAAATTTTACTGATTTTTTCTTGCCTATTATCCAATGCTTACTTCATATTAATGGTGCACTAGAATCAGCTTCATAACACGTTGTACACTTTTACCTCTCAATAACTATTAATCCTGATGAGTAATTCATCCAAGTTTATCAAGAAAACATGCTTACTTCTGAACAGATACCAGGCATGGGTGCAAATGACATGCTTTGTACATCGATTCTTAAAAGCAGATACAAGAAAAATATCGCTTACAATGTAAAACGCACTGAACCTCGAGTGTCTACCAAATGTACCATGTCATCCATCAAATAGTTTGAAGTAAAAAAACTTAAGATGCTTGCTTACACATAAAAATGAGCACCAAAAATATATTAGCACATGAACAAAATAATGGTAAACAGCAAAATAACATTTTTATCATAAAAACTGCTACATTTCACAGTTCAATGCTTGTCATTACTGCATTCCATAAAAATAATCCACTGATTTCTCTACCAATCAAGAATACAAAATTAACAAATGGTGCATGCATAGTATACATGCACAGTTCAGCAGTAGAGCATTTGTTGCAGAAACAGAAAAAGTAAATTTATTAGCGTAAGAATGCTCTAGACATGCCTTGTAGATGGCATGTATACCTGAATTTAATGTTTTTCTGGGCAGATATTTTTAAAGCAGCCTGCAAAGGTTTCTTAACCTTTAGAAGAGAACTGTTCCAATCCTTATAACAAATACCATTCAAATTGGCAAGAAGGGAAAATTCTCCACTCCGTACGTTAAAACTGTAGATATTGCAGAACTGCTTTTGCAGAATGTTAAGATCTAAAACTTTAGTTGTGCATTTTGCTTCAATTCGTGCATATAGCCATATCCGCAACTGTGCTGAGTACGTGATTTTGTGCTTGCCTCATAAATACTGTATAGATATCAATTAGTATTGGTCAGATTTAATCAAGTTTAATACAGATACTACTTGCAGTTTGTGTTTCTGCTCATTGGCAGAAACAAGTAGTATATGTGATTTCCAGCTGGTCTTTGATTTATTTCTTGCTCCACTTGTTCCCGTTCATTTTCTGTTTGTTGTACTGTACGCTCTTACAACATTAACTCCATTCAATGCAAACATTACGCAAAGAAGTAGCATGCACTCTAGTTTAAACAAAAGCAAACTCTGTAGTCTCAAACTACAAAATCAAAAAGAATGCACTGAGTTTGAAGTAAATGTCATACCCTGTCTTGCGTTCCCTTGTTTGTGTAAATATATCTATACGTGTATGAATAATCATAAAAGCCATAAAAACTCAGCTATCATCGTTATGCTAGGGGAACGTTTTGAAGGAGCTACAGACAGTTTTAGGTAAAAGAAGTCCTGGATTCTTGAATCAATTCATGGTGCATATTTTATGCTTTGAACAGTTGTAAGAGTTGTTGCATAATATGGGTATTGCTTGAATGGTTTTTGAAAAAATTGTGATGGCCATTTCTTTTTGGCCACTCATAAGTTCGACAGGGTAAAGAGACATTTTTGATCACCAAGGTGAAATATCATACTCATTATAGTTTAATTCAAACTCATCAGAGATTCATTTCCAGTAACTCGTGACTATGAACTGTCGGCTCTCAATAGTATTCTGTCTGCTTCTTGTTACTTTTGGAAATGGATTTGATAAGCATAAAACTATGAGATCTTTGACAGGTAACAGCTCATGATTGTAAGGCTTATGCTCCCTGTTTATTACAAGTTCACCGACAAATGAAGTTTGTAGCCACAGCATATTGCTTACAAGTAATATTTCTCTACGCTTCAGGGTATTACAACGAGCACTATAATGAGCACAAAAGCGGTCATGACGGTGATGGAGGACATGACTATCATGGACGTAAGAATAAAAGGAACTTGAGTGGGTATTACAATGAGCACTATAATGAACACGAAAGTGGTCATGACAGTGATGGAGGACATGACTATTATGAACATAAGTCTAAAAGGAACTTGAGTGGATATTACAACGAGCACTTTAATGAGCACAAAAGCGGTCATGACGGTGATGGAGAACATGGCTATTATGGATGTAAGTCTAGAAGGAATCTGAACAGTAAGAGTTTTTTACTTTTTGCAGTATTCAACAATTTAATTTAATTAATATTTAATTCTGTAAATATGTACAGATCATAGTTTCAGTAGTACTAGCCCCTCAAGCAGTGACAGCTTTAGCCCCTCGAGCAGTAGCAGCACTACTCCTGCAAGCAACAGCTACAGTACGTAACTTGCAAGTTGGTCTACATGGAAAAATGCTGTGTTGACGTTTCACAACTGCTTTGCATCAGCATTTGAGCTACAAAAATTGATGCAAGTTTGTGTGTCTATCATGAATAAATGAACTTTTTTGAGTCTTGAATTTTTGCATGTTACGTATGCTTTGAAATTATGCTTTTCAATAATGCTTTCACAGAAATGAATTTTATTTGTGTCTTCCTCATTACAGTATGTTACCACTGGCAAAGCCATACTACTGAAAAGTAGGATTAAATCAGTGGCCAACTAGTGAAATTTGTATTTCTGCCAGTTGGTTTGTCATTACCCATAATGAATATTTTAAATTATACCTATTTTGGACTTTAGAGGACTCTTCATGTGGAGATATTGATAACATAAGCCTGAAAAATTATGATTTTCATGTTCATAAAATACCAATACATATTCAAAAACTTTTCATAGAAAGTTCAGCATAAATTGTTCATTTAGAAAATTTATGCCGTAATGATGCTTCCAGATGTGCATCAAATGGTTAGTATGATAAAATAAAACATTTGCTTCATCCGACGCTTGATGATTGCAGAGCAAAATAATTTTTCTTTTGCTAGAAAGCTGTTTATAAATGTGAACTGTCATCCATAATTTGGCAGTTACCTCAAAGCGTTGCTTCTAATGTAACTTATTCATTTTCAACTTTTATCTGTAACTCAGTTGTTATTTCAAACTGTTACATAAAACGATTATGTTCTGAACTTATATAACATGAACAGAACTCTTACCTATGAAAGGTCAGGGCTCAAAAAGAATGTGGACAAGCAAATATGAGTATGCACACTTCAAAACGAACTGGATTCACCATGACATTGACATCTTTAGTTCTTTTAAAAACTTTTATGCTATTTATTTCAAATTAGTTCAAATTACATCCTCAAATTTCAAAATGAGTTTTCTATTGATAGCTAACTCAACCTTGAAGTGATGATGACTATCTTTGATAATATGAATCATACAATAGCAGAAAAATTTGAAACCAAGTTAAAACAAACACTTGAAGATAAATGTACAAAGAATTCTATTAAAATATTTGTTATAGCTTTGCATATGTATACACATGCAAGAGTATTCCTCTTTTGGACCCATCTAGCCATCCTCAAGCCATTTAGTTCGAATATAAACAATTTAAGACAATAATGTGATGCTTGCTCTTCCTTGTATTTACACATATTATACGAGATAAAAAAACTTGATAGTGATGAAAAAAAATGCCTAGCTAGACAGCGCGTGAAATCCTCTGGTAAAAAGAAAAAAAACAAATTATATATAATTCTAAGAACAGTTTTTACATATTATGCATAATTACTAGTACTTGCTCTTTTAATGGTTAATATCTGATAGTGGTAGTTATTCATTATGCATGTGATCATACATTATTTCATATAGATACTGGCTAGTTGACTATACATATATAATAGCGTTTATTGAAGTATAGCCAAAAAATTGTTCTGGAATAATCTTACGCTGAAGTTGAATACTAAATTTTTCAAAGTTTAAATTATTCTCTTCTTCATGTACTTTCTATCTTTGAGTTTCATTATATAAGGGATGCAAACATTTAGCAGTAAAACTATTATATTTTGAAGAAGTAATAAATGTTGAATGTACAAATTTTTGTTTATAACAAATAAACGTAAAGTTATAACGTGCCAAGTTCAGCTTCAGATTTTTTATAGCTATCATTAGGTAGCACCGACAGATTGATTAAATTCAAAATTTGCTTCAAATATATAAAAATTGCCAGATGAACTGAATAAGTTCGTTATATCTGAAACTTGTTAAAAATATATATTCGTTACATTCAAAAATCTTATGTTCGGAAACACCTATAAATAATTGTAACCTCTAGTTCGTTTTTTCATAAAGTTTATGAGCAAATTCGCTCTATATGTATAATTGTACATCACCACCTTTTAATCTCTCTTAGCACGCTCATATGTTGAGTTATCCAGATTCAGAACGCTATCGTCTTCAAGCCAAGCCAATAATCTAAGCTGTCGTTTGAACGCGTCTGTAGAAGCCCAAATGTGGTAAGATCGGTATGCCCAGAAACTCAGGAAAATAGCAGCAATCACATCGAGAGTATAATGAAGTTTAGACCCGATGATAATGCTGCATCCGAAGGCACAGTAGACATATATACCCCTTCGGATGGGGGTTAAAAACTCCTCGGTCACCTCAATACTGCGAAATAAGACCTTGGTTTGGAGGTGCTTGGCCCTAGAACAAGACCCCCAAAAATTATAGAGTAAACTTCGGATATAATGAATTTTCACTTACATAAAATTCCTATTGTTATGTACAATACCTCTGTTTCTATCTAAAATTTGGTGGAGCAATAAAAAGACGCTATTGTGTATTTAAAACATATTCTTTTTCTTTTGTACCTTTTCACTATAGTGTTTGTGACTGAACAAAGTTATAATATCCTGATAGATTTATGACATTTATATATTGGATTGCAGTTATTCCTCACCAGATGTGTCTTATGCAAATTCATATTTATAAAACTTAATGCATGAAGGGAGAAAAATTTTATAGAGCTTAATTATAGCAGTCAAGATTACTATAACAGGTCAATAAAAAAGAAGGATTTTAACACTTGCTAAAGGTAATAGGAGGGGGGGGGGATTTTTCGTAATACAGCAATATACCAATTTTTTTATTCACTACGGAATCTGGCCCAACCAATAGCAATGGCAAATCTGAGATTTATAATGAAGAGATCAGCTTGATTGGTTCAGTGCAAGTCGAGTCTTTATTCTGTTCGATATCATTGACAAAGAAACTTAGCAAAGTTTGCTGATTGGTCAAAATGTGAATAGACTGATGATATGAACTGTTGGAAATAATATTATTGGTCTATGACGAAAATCTGCAACCCAGCTTGTACAGATTCAACAGCATTAATTTTTGGATTTACTATTGGTTGGGCCAAACTCCGCAGTGAATGAAAAAAATTGGTACATGGCTGTCTTGCAAAAAATGCACCTTTTTACATGAGTTACATCATAACAACAAAATTATAGCAGTTATGAAGGAGAATTAAAAGTAAAAACATATACTTTGATAACTGCTCACAAGTATATTTTCCCTGAAAGGTTATATTTTAGAACAATTTCTATAAGGTTGAAATTATTTCTTTATACCTTACTTTTTCAATTGAACACAGCACCTCACCTGAAATATTTTCGAAACGTGAGTGCGAACATCATCAGACAAGTAGTATGCCCAGAAAACATCATATCGCCACATGTAACTAAAGAAGTTGGACTAATTAGAAATATGGCTGCCTTTCCGAATACACTTGGAAATAGAGGTTCTTGTCTAAAATCACCTACAAAAGTAAATTTATAGAAAGCCTTAATCGGAAAAATAATTGAAAATAACGTAACAAACATATAATAATATAAATTCTAAAAAAAATACTATATCGGGGATAAATAATTACTCGTCTGAAAATGTCTATGGTGCTGAAAAGCTTTTTTTTCATTTTCATGCAATTATCATTTTTTTGAAAAAATTTATCTTTTCTTTTAAAAAGAAAAAATATTGATTTTATCACAAGGATTGATTTGCAAATTATAACCACTTCAAATTTCATGAAAATGGTAAGCAGTGATAGAATCTGGTAAACCATGATATATATAAATTTTTGAAAAAAATGCCAAAAATGAATAGGAGAACAGAGAGAGAATAATTAACTTATGCAAGCTAACCTGTTAAAGCCAATGAAAGATGAGCTATTTTTTTCAATTATTTCTATTGGCTGATACATAGTGAGAGATCTTTATAAAAAATGAATGGTAAGTATTATACATACTTAGCAGTTCAGTTCAACAGGTTAAATGCAGATTTTTACAAATGTACAAGTAGTATAATCCAACACCTTAGAGTGCCTCATGCACTCGAACAAGAATTTATGTTCTCAATTTCATGATGCTTTTCATAAAATTATATTGTGATTATTAATGTCGTGACTGCTGCAGAAAATTGATGAAACTTTAAGCAGTTACTAGTTTTTAGCTTTAAAAATAAAAATTTTTGAGTACTTGCAATAGAAGGTACTTCCCAAAAAGAACTGTGTTTCAGTGGCTTTTCAAGTCAGCCAAATAGTAACTGTTCAACAGCTAGTTTTTATTACTTAAGTGCCTTTTGTGGTTGCATTTTCAAAAATTGCATTATAAGCATATGAATTGGAAATATGGCAAATATTACGTAAACATCGAAGAAAAGAAGTTATCGCTAATTACTGGCACCCATATTAAACTGATGTAAAAACAAACTTTCATGGAAAATTAAGCCAGATTGTGCATTTTTCTATTCGATGGTAAACCGAAACAATAAGAAAACTAACTAAATTTTTTAATCTTTTAAACATAAGTTGAAAGCGGCGTAAGATTCTAGTATAAACACAACTGCTTGTACAGCAAACTGTTTTGGATATTACACAGGATAAAAATGTGGAATATTCTCAATAATATTAAATCTTCTAGGGGAAAGGAATAACTGGTACCTGCAGTGCTAGTAAATTGGGCATAACACACTGGACTGGCATCTGGAAGTACGGTGACAGAAACGCTAACTGCACGCATGAGAAGCAGCAACCCAAAAATCATGCAGACACGCCGAAGTATTAAAAATCGTCGAGGATGACACAATACGAGGAAAAATGTTGCTTGTCCTAGTGACAGGACAAGTTTATCAGGAAGAGAGTGCTGATCTATGAAATCTGTATGATGGCCAAGCTTTATTAAAATTAAGGCCCATAAGTCATGTCCAACATCCGGTATCGTATAATTTTCCAGCGGATTTCCTTGTAAATCAAATATTCGTATATATGGATTACGATGGGTACTAACAAGTGTAGCTAATGCATTTATATACGAACAGGCAATAAAGAAAAATGTGGAAAATATAAGTCTGCGAAGGTATTGCTGACGAAAAAAATGCTTGTTAAAGCAGGCTCGCTCTAAAAAGTCGTCAATTACTTCGAGAACGCTGTTACGAATGTTTTGCTCTCTACATACTAAAACGTCGGCATGGTTGCAATCATCTCGCTTGTCCATATTATAAGAATAATATATCTAGCTAAGATTAAATTAATTTAGACTAATCCATTAAGGCAGTTTGAGGAAACAAATCTATCAAATGATGCCGTTGAATCTCGACGAATTCTTTTAATGCAACTGGAATATAAATTTAACCCAATTGAACATTAAATTATAGACGTTTTAATTTGATTTAATACTATATAGCTTTTAATATTCGATTTATATCGCTATACCTCGAATATAATTGATTTAAGACATTATTATAGCGTAGACATGCGTATATCATTTTCATTGATCGAGTCAAACAAGCTTACAGCGAAAATTAACAAGAAAAAGAGCCCAATCATTCCATGGTAGGAATTCAAAAAATTAGAAGTGTTTATCTCATTACAATCTCCGGAGCATTTTTTATCTACGCATTGAAGTCTGAGCATTCGGTATTTTCGTTGCAAAGGAGTTTTGAATCAAGAAACTTGATTCTAATCAGAGGGGGCGCATCAAATGAATTTGATGATAGAAAAGAGTATTTCAGCAATAGGAGACAGCCATATCGTGGAGTGGCTGGTCCTCGAACTTATTCGCCACTTTCGGAAGAAGTGTGGTTAGATGATGAACCAGCGAGATTCAATCGATATACAAATATTAATAGAAGAAAAGAAACTGCTCCAAATTTCGAAAAGTAGGTGAATCGCATTCGTTACAAAATAGATCTCACTTCCTCAATGCTTATTTTTCTAGACACTTTACTTCCCACATAAAAACAAACTTTACTAGAAAACCTAATTTTTTATTTCGATTAATGAAAAGCCGCGGTGTTCACCCCTCATACAAAAGTTTTACTATTGATACAAGTAGATTATCAGAATATATAGAGTTCGCTCATTCATCTGAAATTCACTAATTTTTATGCCAAAAAATTAGTGAATTTCAAACCTGTTTTAGAAACAAAAAGTCATTTATAAAAAGCTCCTTATGACTCTCGCATTTTTATACAGCAATATATTGTTTTGACCAATTTTTAATAATTTCTTTTCTCCTTTTGAAAATTTATTACATCAACTTTTTCTCATAATTCAATGTCTGCACTTAGATATAAACGCAAATGTAAAATGCTGGATTGTTCATCATATTGCAACTGCTTCTCAAAAATTTCCTATTTCAATTTTTTTTAGAGCATAATAATTTCAAATATAAAGCAGATATTAATTTTTTACTTGAACCAAGGATTGTAGCTTGAAATTAATCACTCTTTCAATCGATTATGGCCTCTTAAGATTTTGCATGTAAAAGAAATTAAATCCTGATTTTAATGTTTGGGTCTTGATATTGCCACGTAGAAAAACAAACTGAAACTAACTATTACGCTCACTTAAAATTAAAAATTCGTCTCACTTAAACTTCCTTCTTCTATTTCAATATAAATCTAGACAAACTGCAGTTAAAAGTTCAATTTTTTCTAAGCTTTAGACCTAACTTTAAAGATGTAAAAACAGTGACGAATCGACATACTAAGTCAGTCAAAGTCGTCTGAATATGCTTAAGGCGCCGAAACTAATTTTTTTATATATCATTTAAATTTCACTACTTGACCTTTTTGTGAGATAGGCAGAAAAGACGAGATGCTTTTATGGTCCACATTCTTGTACTTATTAATCTCGCTATGTACGCTACTAGCAAACTAGTCCCTTTTGTGAAACTCGATGATTTTCGTTTGTATCATGGAGCCCCCCGAGTTTGGCAGTTTATTACGTCTCTCTTTATGCATGCAGATAGACAGCACTTGATGAACAACATGTTTCTGTTGTAAGTTCATACAAATTGTTAACAAAAATTTACAATGATTGCTTCATCCAAATGTTCAAAATGATCTATTTCCTCCGATATAGTAACCTTCAGATGTAACAATTAAAAGGTCATACTATCTCTATATTCCAATTCAGACTTTGGATATAGCAAAAAATTCGGTGGTCCTGACAAATATTTCATGTCTGAAGTTTATAATGTATAATAACTTTTCAGAATAATTAACTAATGAAAAGAACTGTTTCATGCAATGTTATATTTTCCACGTAAAATATCAAGAAAAAACAGTAGTGAATGTAGCTGTACATCTGTAGGCGGACCATTATTCACGTTCTATTTCTCATTTGAAAATTTGCATGTAGTGTGCCCTTTCAAAATTACTCTTGTCGATTAGTATTATTCTTATATTTTTATGGATCATACACTAAAAAGAATTCTTAAATCAATTTGACTTTTTCCGTTAGATTCGTATTCGGAAAAATGGTCGAGGACGATGTCGGCAGAAGAGGTACATGGACATACAATTTTGTGCACACGCATAAATACATATATTTTAATGGCTTGTACTATTTTTCGAATTAACATCATTTTCCAAGATTTATGTAGTGTATATTAGCACGAAAAAGGGTAGTACATGCACGTATTCTTGCAGGTACATGCATGTGTCCATTTCTCGAAGCCAATATTGATGTACTTGCATACATTAAATCAGGGGCATATTTAAGTACTAGGCACCGCATTTTTTCCTTGGTATTTAGTTGCCTTTTTACTACAACAGTTTTTTCTTTGAAACAGCTATGCTGGGCTCGTTTTTGGTTTGCGGGGCTCTTTCGAATATCATTAGTATGTGGTTCTTGCCCCATAACACTGTATCCCAGGTACTAGTTTTCATGTACCATAGAAATAATTTCATCGAAATGTTTGATGTTGAAATCTGTCTTTTTTAAATGCTTCATTCATACTTTCACCAATTTCATGTTTTTTTGGTATCACACGATACTTAACCAGAGAGATAGTCAAAGATAAAGATTCCTGTTTTGACCTTGGAATCATTTACTTTTCAAGTAAAAGTTGAATGATGGACTCGAATTGATTTTGTGATCCCATAGATAGTAAACGATTCAATAGAACAATAACAAAACAAAACGAATTGATGGGATTTGGTGCTAGTAGGTAATATTGATACATCAATCCAAAAGAGAACGTTTACTTTAAGTACCAAAAGATCTATGAAGAGTTGGAAACCAAAACTTTAAAAATCTGCTGAGCAGACTGACTTACATCGTTTTCAACAAAAAATCACAAATTACTCATTGGAGATGAAGTACATTAGACAAAGAGTTTGATGCTCTCCAAATGACACAGTGAGCTAGGCATGTAAATTTTGAAAAAATTGTGCACAAATATGTATAGAGCTTAAAAGTGTTTGGGTTGAAAGGGGTAGAGATTGATAAGAGAAATAATTTTTTTTATTCTAGAACATTTTTACTAATTTCATAGGCATCTTTCACTTAAAACACATCTCTATCATCTACTTCAGGATACGAAAAGTCACCATACATTGCAATACAATCAGAATAATTGTAATTTTCTCATTTTTATATGGAATAGATTTTTTGAAATGCAGGGTACTTCTGGGGCTGTTTTTGGCCTATACGTTGTGTCTGTTTTCGCAAAATTGTTCCCATCTCCAGAGATCACTCTGTCAAAACGCATTCGAAGTTTAATTGAAGCTATCGTGTTCGGGTGGTTTGTGGCAGTTTCACTTATTGAAGAGCTTCGGCAGGTAGATCACGAAAAAATGTCTTATGCGTAATTCTATGCTAATGCGGTACGTTGCATGAATATCCGTATTCGGATAGTAGCCTGAACATTTGGGATATTGGATATCATAAAAGCCTGTAGTTTATACTTGTATATATGCATTATTTAAATCATTGATAGATGTTTTCTGCCTTTATTATACAATTTATGTAATAACGTAGAGAAATTTCCAGGTTAAAAGATATTATATAAAAGAGTATAATATAAGTATGATAAAATACAATCATAAATATTTACTTGCACTCTCATTGGTCAACCAATCCACATCTACGTAGAATTCCTTTTATATGAAGCTACTCTTGTTCTTGGCAAGGGTGAAAGGTCCGAGTAGTAATATTTTCCTAGAACATTATAAATTTTGAATTTTTCGCAGGTAACTAGAGGAAAGATAACTCGGGTCAATCATGCGGCCCACTTTGCCGGGGTTACTGTGGGAGCAGCACTGGTGTGGATAACGCGGCGCAGCAAAGTGTCAGGTGATGTGGCAAGAGGTAAATTGAAGTTATTCAATTAAACTAAGCTGATACCATCGGTTATACCAAATATTATCAGTTAATTGAATATATGGGATCTGAAACACCAATATACACCTGCAAATGGAAGTTTGTGGAATGGCAATCTAGAAAATATAGAATATATCATTTAGCGGATCATCGATTTATGGAATAACTACTATATCAATATATATATAAATTGTGAGTCATAAGTCTTGAGATTTTTTACAATTCATTACTGTAAAATATTGAATTTATTCCAATTTTTAATAAATAGTATTAAAAAGTAATTTGAGTCGATTTAGGCTTTATTCAGCTGATGCTTTGATGCAAGATATTTACTGTACATAGAGTTTATTTCAAATGTAATGAATTCACATGGTACCAATTATCACTTACGTCTTTTGCTGAGACATGAAAGTGAGCCCAAATCTTTTTTATAAGGTTGTCAAATAATCACGATAGATTAAATTTTGTCGGTGCAAATTCCTCAACACTTTTTATAAAATATATATTTATCTAGGATTTATATTAATAGTTTTTTAGGGCCATATGCTGAATGCTTAATCAATCAGGCTTATTTCTAAATTATCGATCGTCATACAGTAAATGCATTTAATTTTTTATTTCATATTGCCGAGATTGGCTGCAGATTTTTAGGTGTAACAAAAGAATTCGGTGATTCAGAGAGTTTTGCTGCATCTATGTTTGCTGCATATTAGATTTGATCACTCTGCCACAATCAGCAGAGACCTGTAAGAACTGCCGATTTGAATCATTACTGTGTCAATAAACTTGATTTCTTAGTACACATTTAAATTATGACATTGAATTTTAGCTCATATAATTATGTCCTTAATCTATATTCAGGATCTGCTGAAAAGAGGGCATTTTCAATGAGAAAGCACAAATACAATGAAAAAAATATGCCTGAAGAAGACCGAAATTGGGATAGAGATCGTCGACTTCCAAAAAACAGACGAGGAAAAATGCATGTATAATTTGAAAAAATTTTGCTGTGTACAGTAGGCAACTAGAAAAAATCCTTTTTTTACTCTTAGATGCAGTGAATAAACGAAAAAGTCATATTTTCGCAAGTTTAGCATGAAATTTTTCAGAACTTAAAGAATGAATCAATTTGGCAATTCCAATAGATTCGTTATACCTAAAGTTTAATGAAGTTCAAAATATTTACATAGAAATTGCTCGTCTGCACTTGCTTCGCATAAGCCCTCTTGCAGAATTTCCGTGCTGCAGTCAATTTCTACCATTCCAAATTATTGAAATAATTTGTTTTTTTCATCAACTTGAGTTATAGTAGATTTGAACGTTTCTTGTGAGCTATGACGATATCGTGATACCTGACGCAGTTATAAAATAATGTCAATTAATGGGGGTACAATCACTTCTGCTCATTTTGTATGAACTCTATATTATCACTATGGAGTTTTGGCGATTCAACATAAAAAGAATGTAGTATTTATACTATGCATTTTAGAGATATTATCAATTGTAAGACAAATTTTATAACATAATACTGTGTGGAATTTGCCATACTAACTGCGGAATTTGTGATTTAAATCTATAAAGAAAATAAGCCAGCATTTTGAAACATGCAGTACTATATTGCAGAATTTTTCTCAATCATTTTATTCAAATGTTCAAACTGCACACATAATTAACTGAGCAAATACAGTTGCGGTAAAACATTCATAATTCTGGACATTGGACTGGCTTTGTATATTAGTTTGTCTTGGGTACTATTTCGAAGTTGGTAGTTGATATTGAAGAATTGAAGAAAAGAAAAAGAGAAAAGAGTATACAAACTAAAGTGTATTATTAATAATAGCGGATGACCGGCAACTATAATCACTCAGCGACAGCGCCAGGAAAGCCAGCGTACAGCGCGTATTGTGATAATATAGAAGAGTGAAGAGAGATTATTCATTGTAACAATATCATATGGGCTACATGATGGTAACCTTGTGGGCCGTATGAAATATCTTTTGAAATTACAATTAAGTTGTTGATCTCAAATGACGTTACAAAATAATGTTTTGTGAAAAGATGTATAAATCGGGGTAACATATAAATTGAGTACAATTCGGGTACTAGAGCAGTAAATATCCTAACACCCCCCCGTGCTGTGAAAGTATCCAGGAAAGAAGAGAGAGAAAAATGAACCTGTTATGCTCCTCTGCAACCACGGTGTGTGCTAGTGAGTTAATGACAGAATCTTCAACAAGAAAATCTTCAGCATTTGATATATTACAGGAATTTTCAGCAGTTGATGTATTGTTATTAGATGCAGATGGAAAGATATTGGACAGTAGAAACCAGTGTGTTGTCTTTGGCAAAGTCTTTGTTAATATGTCAGTAACTTGGTATTTGGTAGCAATGTAATGGACAGCAATGGATTTATTGTAGATGCATTTTCAAACATAATGATATTTTATGTCAATGTGTTTAGATAGTTGATGGTTGATATGATATTTGGCAAGGAAAATAGTACCAGTATTGTCTACAAAAACAACAGTAGGAACATGTTGAATAGCTTGGAAGTCAGCTAATTGACTTTGAAGAGCCATTGCTTCTCTAACAGCATTACTTAATGTAACGTATTCGGGTTCAGTGGAAGAATTAGTTATAATAGGATGAAGTTTTGATGACCCTGTACAAACTTACTGTCAGGAATGTAAAATGCAACATGAACACAAGGAATTGTGACAGAATACGTATATTATTACATCCTAAATTGTGTTGATAGATGTGAGATAACTTCATCAACACAACAAAATACCACTTACTGAATCTTGTTCTTATAATTCAAACAGGTACTTGTTCTCGTAGTCAGAACTGAAACTTCAACATAGCATGAGGAGAAACGTACTGCAGCTAAAGAATAGAATTAAGTCTCTTAGAGGTTAAATCCTAACACTTGCCAAAGTACATGCATTGCAGTTCATGCCTTGGCTCCATCCTCAAGCGGACCCTGCTTGCAAAGCAACACCGGTTCATGGAACAGGACACCAGTCTCCTACACGTGTCAACCACAAAATAGTAGCCCAGTCCTACAAAAAAACAAACAAGGCCTCTGGAATAATAATACAGCACTAGTATCTAGCAACATTGCACAGGAGGGTGTCAGGATATCTGCTCTATCCCCAAGTACTACAACCCCTAAAGCCCCCTACTTCTTGGGAATTGATGGTTCAACAGTACAAAAATTGACTAGTAGCATTAAGGTCTTGGGTTCAAATCCCAATGCTTCCAATTATTATCATACATAGCTATATATTCACCCAAGAATCCTAACAGTTGATAATCATTTATATTTGCTACATGCAGTAAAGTATTTGTTATCATCAGTAGTCATTCTAATAAGCATAATTTTTGTTTTTAAATGAAAACCAATCAAATTTAGTTTATCCTACAGCACCTGCAGTCCGATAAAGTCTTTCCACTACAGTTTCCTTATAAAACAGAACATATGACAAGTTCTATCAAAATTTTGTAAATTTCAACAAATTTGTTGCACTTTAAAATGTAGAAGATATTCCATTTTAAACAAATCTTTGCATTAACATATATGAACCAATTACCTTTCAAAGCATGGAAGTCAATCAAACTTAGTGCACTCCACGGTACCTATTGTTAGGAACTAATTTGTTTACAATAATTAGTTCTTAAGGGAATTACTCTTTTGAGAGTTATTCCATTTTAGCTGCATCATTTTGTGACTCTCCAGATGGATTGGCATTGAGACCTTGTTTGTTGTGTTGCTGAGTGTGTTTCTTATTCACTCTCAGCAACACAAATTATGATTGTATAATGTTACCATGCTTGTATAGCCTTTGTGTTCTTCTTGTCTGGTACATTCATAATACCTATGATATAATGTAAATCCTATTGAATTAAAGTGAATCCTCTTCAATTTAACCCATGAATACTATGCTCATGAGTGACTACAAAAAATTGAAAATGGCTGTAAAATTTTTTTTTTTTAATAGATCAGTATTTTCCAATTTAATCATATTTCCCCCACACAAACTGCATAAGATGATGCAATACACCTTTGCCTTGTTAGTGTGGTCATTCCGTTGCTTGGATGAAATTTAGAAATTGTAGCCTGGAATTACATAAATATGCATGATAAAATTTCTTGCAGTATCAACAAACTAAATGCTGTACTATCTTCTTTTATATAATCTTCAGCTGCAATTTCTAAACTTCATTTCTGCCAACAACAATCCTCAATTCAACACATTTAATTTTTTTAATTGATTTCTAAAAATCAGACAATTTTTACTCTAGATTTGCAGTCTTCTTAACAATCTAGTGTTTTCCATCATTCTTAGCAAAGTGTATCATAACTTTTCTATTGCTGCTGTCATAATATCAGTGGTTACAAATTTTACACTTTAGAAGTAAAAGTTATGGTACATGAATTTTGACACTTTAACATCTCTTTTCAAATTATGAACATCATGCAATTTAATGTGTCCAGCTTCAATTTAATCACTTGACTTTCAATTTAAATTTGCTTGGATTGGATGCGGTTTGGATTGCTGGATTGGCAACATGATGCAAACTTCTGCAAGTTCAAAATTTTTTTTGACAATTTGATTGCAATGAAAATTTATTCTTTAAAAAGCTTGCACCTCTAAAAATCTTATGTGTGGTAAAAATTGTAACTGTTTTAATTTTTATGCAATACATAACAGTAGGGCAAAAGTGCTATCATTATCACTTTATAGCTCCACTTAGTACTTCATATTATATCCTATTAATGAATACCTTGTTATCTAAATTAGAACATGCTTTGCAGGACCAAAAAGTCATGTAGCTTTAATCAAAGTATGGATACATTTGATGAGATGTAACTTAATTTGGTCAATTTAAATTTGAAGCATTGCTAATGTCATGTTTATAGTTAGCTAAATTCAGTGATGGGTCCCAGTCAATTAAAGAAAATTCCAAGTTCATTTCAACAATCCTACCATGACTTGAATATTTTGTTTGTCAATGAACTTCAATGTTTTTAAAATTTCATAGGAAATAAATGCTGTCAGATCATGAAGCTTTATGGTTTACAATATACTGAAGTGTAAAAATTCAATTTAGATTTGAAATCAATGAAATACTCTTTACTTTCGTTTTCTCTCTAATTCTGATCTTTGTTTTAAAAAAATTGCTTGTTGATGACATTCCTCTAATCTTATGCATGCCTAGAGCTTTAAAATGCAAATAAAAACCTTTCAAATACTACAGAGACCTAATGTTCAAACAGAAATTTTGCTAACAATTGCCAAAAACATTTGATTTTACATTTGCATTTTAATTTATAAGTCATTGAAACTTTTAACTTGACAACTTTGTAAGTTTCTCTTAAAGACATAAGTGCAAAATGTAAATTTTTTTGAACATTTACTATGCATACTTGAATATGAGAAAAAAAATGATATATGTGGGGCTCATGTTGTCATCAAAGCTGACAGCTTTTGATTATAGGCTTTCCACTGAAAGGAATTATGGAAGTACTTGAATGCATTTAGGCATAATTTTTCAAGATAGTCAAGAAAAATTAAAATCAGTCAGTTTAATAAAATTTGAGGTATTTTTTTTAAATGTAATCAAAATTATTTTTTTATTTCTAATCAGTATGTTGATTGTTTGCGTGAACATGCCAAATTTACGCTCAGCAGAACTATAAAAATCCTTACATTTTTAACTAAACTTTTAAATTTAATAAGTTATCATAAACTTCAATTTTCTTTCTAAATATAAAATTTGAATTTGTGGTTTTCTGTTGCACTTCTGATTCATTTTATCATTGCGGTACAAGTTCAGCTGGCAAATTATTGCAAGCTCTATGGACATGTCCTCTCTATATTACTAATCATTTATTTTTACCTAAAGGGATTCGATTTCGTGATATTTTTCTAAAAATTAGTTTATAAAGTCCTGAAATGTGCATTGTTTAGACTGGATGAGGTAACGCTCATCTGTAACAGCGAGTGCTGAGTCGGGTTTGATAATGCTGTACTAAAATGCTGATTAAAATTAAGAGCTTAATAAAATCTGCCTACAGCCCAGTCACGTAACCTGACTACCTCTCTCGGAAGATTGAGGTACCAGGTGTATAACAAGATGTAACCCTAGGCTGGCAACAGAGCAAGGTAAAACCTTACGTGACAGAGCAACTGGAATACAGTCATAGCCCAAATAAGCGAATACAACAAATCAAACTTTTGACCTAAACTGATTGTATAAATGGTTCTTTAAATATATATCGTTTCACAGCATCTGAAGGTGCTGTAAGATTACGAGTTGACTTTAAACAATTGTTTGCAAACTAAGAAGTTGCTGTATGCATCAAAACTTTTCCCTGTATCTTAATTGATGACAATCGTTTATAAAACCTCATTGCACGTTACGATGAAGATGCTCTCAGTAACATCGAGTGAGAAATCCCTACATAATTTTCAACGAAAAAAACCGCTGTAAGATCGACTGCTGCAAGTACTCTACCGAGGATGTCAAACGAAAACCAAGATGATGTTCTTTACATAATACAATTAAAGCTTGTATCGTATGGATCCAAGTTTTATCGAAATTCTCGCATTCATTCATCTGGTGCTTAAAAGTTAGAGGATCGCTGAGATTGGCGATCGTCCTTTGTTTTCGTCGATCGACAAATATTATCAGGAAAAAGGTAAGCTACTAAGCACGAAAATTTCCACTAATATTTATAAAAAATGTTTAGAGAAAGCAATTTCCTTGAAATTTCGACTGTTTTAGTAAATGTTAATTAATATTACATACTTAAATATATTTTTTTTATATGAACACTGTCTTACATTAAAAAGCGATAATTTTTTATTTGGGATGGTTGAGACCCTATTATACATGCAATATATTCATGCAAGGGTTTTTCAAACTGAAGATTGCTTGCTTGCCAATTGAAAGTACTTCTTAATTTAATTATGCATGCTACAATCCGTAGGTCGATGATATTATTTTTCAAGGATAATTTTTAATTTCTATTTGTTTTGATTATCAAAAACAATGCAATTCGCTCTGATTATGTCATTTTGTAATCATTGGTATTGATCAAGTATATTATGTGTCAACCATAAATAGGTGCAAGTTCATTTAGCTAGTATGCTTTCCTTAAATGTGTTAACTTTTAAAAATATGATCCGAATCGTATTTTATTCTTTAATCAAAATTGTGTCAGAATTTTTTGAATCAGACTTGATTTTCAAATTGAATTGTTATTTTTCTCAGAGTTACCGAACACTCAGGAGAAATCGAAACGTATATTTTGACCTGTCAAACACAAGAGCATTTATCATTTGAGCTGATTCTGAATTAAAATATTTGTAATCAAGTCCAGTATGTCCAGCATCAATTCCGATGCTATTTTGGCTGGAAGGAGCTTCAATCATTCATTGTCGACAGGAAGTGAGGGTAGTAGCCAATGTACAACACATAAAGGCTGGCGTGCTAGTAACTTTGAGATTTGCTGGAGTTTAGTATTGAATTGCAGGAATTAGTGTTCATTTAGAATCAAAATGACTATGCCAGGAAAGAACGAATTTTAGATGAATTTAGGAGCTTTTATGATTTCATCCTCTTTCCGTATTTTGCAGCATTTCTCAATTTCCCCTTTCAACTGTAGCACCTATTCTTGTCTGCTCTATGGTGGTGTGAAGGCTCCATACAAGGGAGAAATGAATAATTATAAAAATCATGGTACAATGGTTGAACTCAATACTATACGTTCGAAATGCCATTTTTATAAAATTGATTGTAATGCCAATATACATATATATTGGAACACACTCCATATCCTATTATGCACAAATTATACAACTCATCATCTCCAAAAATTTCCTTACATCTCCACAGTAAATTTCTATACATTTCTGGTTGATACCTCTGCCAATGTTTCTGTCAATATTCCCATAACTAGCTATCTGGCTGAGATATATTTTTACAAGCATTTTGACAATCTCAATCACTTCTCTTGCTCCCAGCAATACCTTGCTGCTTTGCAAAGTATTACTGGAGCAGCATCATGCACTAGTGCTATTTGGCATTATATTGTCGATATTTGGAGGAGTACCCGTCTACCATCATCCATCTCCAATTCATTCATTTGCTCACCTCTCAATATATACTTATATCACTACTCTCTTCTACTTTGCCATATATTTATTATCTTGCTTGCATTTGCATGCATTGTTTTCTTTCTATGTCCATCTTCACATGTAATACAATTCAGTGTTGTACCCAGGAAAAAACATTTGCAGCCATTAACTCTAAAATGTTGAATTGAATTTTGTAAACGGCAAATCTTGTTCATCAAAGATGGAAAAGCATTTTGTACTTCATGTTTTCCTTTAATTTGAACTTTAAATAAGAAATTGCAACTAGTTAAAATGAAATCAAAGTAATATGTTGCCATTTCAGATTCTCTACAACGGAAAAAGGGTATTTTACTTAACATTGTGAGCTTTTCAACACCCCAACTTGTATACCCTTCTGGCAATAGTCACTCTATTTCAAGATTTGCAGTTACAACTTTGTTAGTAGCAATTCATTTTTAAATCAAATGTGATGTGATATATAATGTTGCTTTTACTTACCTAAGCCGTTTTGATAGCTGTTGTCAAGATGATTGCCCAAAATTAATTCACTGGCAGCAGTAACGTTACATTCTTCGAAGTGATTATGCTTTAACTTCGAAATAATGATATCAACTCTAGACGAGTTTATCCATCTTCAGCCTATTGCCAAATAGCTATGATTTGCTGCGAGTTTTCTCATACAGTACCACTATTGAAATTGTTACAAATTGCTGATACCATTAAAATGTACAAATGAGAGAATTTTGGTACTGGACAGAGTATACTATTCATCATTATCTGTTAGCCGATAACCTCAATTTGTTACTACAAACTGGTGTAAGCATAAGAATTATTATCATATGCTTCCAAATGACATCGAACAAAGCTTTTAGAATAAAAATTTAAATTCGGTTATGAATGAAGAAAAGAAAAAAAGGCACTCAATTGAACGAGTTCATTTTTGTCGAGTGACTATATTTCAGAATAATTTCATAAAGGTTAATTAGGTCAAATACTGCCAAGTTTGAATAAAAGAACGTTTGAACAAATATCTTGGACAATCTTCAAATTATATCAGGTTTAAATGTTACATTAGTTAGAGGAGTTCTTCTGTCCATACAAACAAATATTTTGCTTATGAGTGATTTGTTTCATTACTTATTCCGTGTTACAACTAAGAAATTATCGCGTCGGCGCCTGATTGTAGTGAGTCTTATCCTTCTTTTTCTTTTTCTTATCGTCAGTTTTTGTCTCAATTGCTGCCATTACTGCAGCAAGCTGAGCAGCGCTTTTTGCCGGAGCACTAGCTTTTTTCTTCCCAATTGATTTAGCCTTCGAAATATCAACCAACTGTATCGGTTCGGACATCGTGGATTCAGGCTTCTCACCGGTTGTTTCTCCTGTTTTTTTCTTCTTTTTACTCTTCTTTTTTTCACCTTGAACTTGACTCGAATCTGCAGGCATTTCCACAGTATCTTTATCTTCAACTTCTTCTGGTGGTTCTTTTTTGAGAGAAAATTCTCCCAATAAGGCATCTAAATCTTCAAGTTCTTTCTGTTTCATTGCTTTGCGCTCTTTTTTTGACAGTTGTTCAATGGGCTTTACGATTTCAGTAGTTTCAGACAATACGGGTTTGTTAACAGTGAAGGCTGTATTAACTTCTTCATATGAAATTTCTTCTTCTTCGTCTGAGCTGAGTAACCCTAATGGATCTGACGACTTTTTGTTCTCTTTTATATCCTGCTCTTCTTCCTCACTACAAGAAAAACAGCAAAAAATTATATATACAGTAATAAATATAGGCATGAAGATGTGACAGAAAACAATAAAACATACAGACTGAAGTAATATTTGCAAACATATTCAAAGCAACTAACAAACTTGAGCTAGGGATAAAAAGTTCATTCCTTTTTTATTATTTAGTTTTAAATTAACTGTAAATCTATAAGTGACCAAGACATTTATTCAACTGCAAAAAAAATAATTCATATTGTTGAGTAGCTAGTCCATAAAGTCATCGATAATAAAAACATAAACCTGAAAGTAGGGTTTTTGTTTAAATTTTCGAATGATACCAAAAAAATTCAGTTCCTCAGATTTTGAAAATTAGCTTGATTGCATGTATTGTAATGCCAATACTCATAGTTGTGCCGTTGAGAAGATTTAAAAATGCTATGCCAGATATAAAATAGTCATCACAGTTTATCATAAGCCTGAAATAAGATCATTGAATTGAATAATGTAATGTTTGTAATTCTCAAATATCGCTCTTTGAAAGCATATGAGAATTTTCATTGCAACAGGCTGAACAACAGAGGTGTTGAAGGTTCAGAGAAAGAAGAGAGAAAAGGATTTATATAATAGATTGAACCAAGAATAGGACTTCGATCTAAACATAATTTTGTATGCGCACATTCAAAAATAGCTAGTATATTGATTTGTATAATACAATAGTCTGAATCAATTTGAATCAATTTATATTAAAATTCACTCTAGGATAATCCATATAGTCTACTTCAATTAAATACGTAACAAAGCCAACTGGGAAAACTTTCGTAAAAAGTAGTCGTTGACACTCATTACCGAAACACGTATGATAAAGATTAAATACAAACTAAGTAACTTGATAACTTGTTAAATTAAAGTTTTAGCGACAACTAGCAATCGATACTCATACTGAAATAATAAATACTCTAAAAATATATTGGTTTATTACTTATTTCATTTTTATGCAACATAGTATTACATAATTATTTCCTTGCTGACCTTTGCAACGAAAAACTATTTTTTTCATTAATTTTCAAATATTGATGGAAAAAACGAACAGAAAAGTATCAAATTTAAAGAATCATTAATCGCAAGGTTTTGCCAGTTTTATAATTTACGTATGCAAAAATTAGGTATAGAGAAAATTGAGTTAAAGCACAGAGAGAAGCATGCAAAAACAGTGTCAATTTTGAGGATTTATTTATTTTTAAATGGTAGAAATACGCAACTTTAAGTGACCCAAAAAAATGGAATGAAAAAATATAGATATCAATGCTTTGGAGTGTTATAGATGAATGATATGATATATCACTTCTTTCAATTAGTCTGCATACATAAATGCATATATAAATGTAAATCATCCGAAATGGGTTCAATATACAATAAAACTGTGAAATTTATTAATAATGAAAATAAGCCAAAGATGAGCATAATTTATAGTTCTAATAAATAAGGATTTTTTGCAATAAATCTCTTGGTGAACATAGATGATTACCTCTCAGTATCAGCTGTCCAATCAATTTTTGATTTTGGTGTAGGTTTGGAAGCAGCAACTTTGGAAGCAACATCATCTTCGGAGGACTCTTCATCTGCCCATGACTTTCCCTTCGTGCTCATGGCAGCTTACAAATCTAAAATAACGTTGTTCTTTACTCTGTTGCTCCTAAAAATTTATTTTGTAGAAAATGAAGTGACTTTTGGGAACGATAAAACTCCGTCAAGGGGAAAAATTTATGACAGTCTTGAACGAGTTATAAAATATTCTCTTGACGAACAAGAGATACGAGACTCGCGAAAACTAAACGAGCTAATGAAGTAGGACTATAAATTATTTTTGACAATTGAATTCACTTATAGTCAGAGGTTGAATTTTCAAGTCGGGTTTGATTCTCTCCCTAATTGAGTCCTCTTCATTTATCGGTAGCTACGAAATTTGTTACGCTTGTAATCTCAAAACAGTACATCTAATCGATCAAATTCAAATAAAACAAACAAAATCGGACAAAATTGATCTAAACTTTGACAGTGGCTAAAATTGCCTCCTTGCACTTCGATATACATCTGCTATACTTTTAGTGAATATCGTCTTGTGTGTCATGCAGCTCTCATGCTACTAAACCACCAGTTAATTGTAAAATTTGCTCTAGCCATAAAGATTCAGCTTATGCATAGGCATACAAGGATTTGGGCACTGAGGATATCAAGAAGATTTGTAGTGATGGTGAGAGAGGCAAAGAATATGAGTAGCCCGAAGGTAATATACTTTGACTGCCACTAAAGAAATATCTGAGCATGTTATCAAGGTCATTGTACCAGTTAGTAGTGAATAGATTGTCCATCTTAGAAAGGTGCTCAAAGATGGAATAGATGTGATGTGTATGAAAGGCACACCGATGAAACCGGTACATGCATTCAGCAATTATGATACAAATACGTACTTAACTGCTGTAAGACATAAGAATTAGAACATGTTTTCCATTCAAAATATTTACAAGTACTTTATCAAACAGAAATTTATGCTCCCAAGGTTGCATATTTGTGACAAAGATGCAATCATAGCTGCCAATCCAAGGCTTTGCATTCTTAGATATTTTTGATACATGCAATGCTTCTATTTTTATATAGCAGTCTATGTTGAAATATTCAAATCAAGTTGTTGGTGACTGCTGGGTCTAACTTGACATGCAGCTTGGCTGCAACAACCAAGAATGAGATATTCTACATTTAGAAAATAATGTCTCTTGGACACTGCAAATGTTTTAGGGGCTTATTTTGAATTTTATAAAAACTACAATTGAACTTTGCCTCAACCAGCTGGTAAAGCTAGTACTACTTGATGCTAATAGTAATAAACCTGTTCTAGCTGTTAATGAGACTCAGCTTCCATGCTGTATTAAGATCCAGGCCAAAATCTACAGTAGCAGCATTACCATGCCACATTATATTCATACAAAGCCTTCTACAGGCTACTAAAATAGCAGCTAAGTTTAAATAATCCTTACCATCCGGGATATTACCAATAACCATAACAACATTTTATTTTATAATGAATAAGTACAAAAGAAGAAAACTGATGTGTTTTACAGCTTGCATCTCATTTATAATCTAATGATATTACACAAGGTTTACTGATCACATAGTCCTGCCCAAGTATTGCTGAGTATTCTCAAAAACTAGAATGGCAAGTAATGATATTGTTTTGTGTTTATTGCCGTATTGTTGATTGAATTTTTTTAGAAAGTGGTGCTACACTCTCAAGTACCTGGTAATTTGCACAATATTGATAATTAAATTATTGTTTGGTGTAATGAAGTAATTTGTAGAATGAGTTCCTACAAAACTTTGACATGCCAATGAGATAAACAAAATGAACGGAATCAATGGTATTCATTATAATTACAGTTAAAGCAATTACTTATGTTCAGTGCACATCATTACTTGTTAAGTTCTTCATTTCTTCCTTGTTATTCCACATGCCTAGTTGAAATTTCAAAATTGATAGAAGAACATTTGAAACTTGTCACCTCATTAGCTTATCTAATACAAAAACCATCATATTTGCACTGGTCACAATAGAAACTGCTGATGCTTTGCTAAGCTGTTTTTCCAATGCTTTTTGGGTAACTGTAAAAGCAATCTTTATGCCATTAGAAGATAAAGCAAAGCATTTTTACTGTATTTTGAAAAATATGACCAGAAAGGATTAAAAAGAATTCTAAAAATCATTTCTCTATATCACCAGGGCTCCTTTACTACTACTCAGAAGATTCTACCAGCAATAGTGCAATGTGATAAGGTTACAAATGTGAAACAGTGCGAAGCAGCTACTGTCCAAATTTTTGACAATCAACTACCTAGTGTATTCATGATACTGACCAAGTAGCAGACTTATTGATCAATTATGCTCAAGATTGTTCAGCTCTCCATTTTTTAAGTATCTTCATTTAAGATTTTACTTAATCAGCATATATGTCTAAAATTCTGAAGTTCTCAAATTTTGTCTATGCCATTAACTTGCACCAATAACACAAGCAGCTTATTATACAAATTCCATTATTTTTACCACTGAAAAAAATCTACTTTGTTGCTTTTGCAAAATAAAATTAAGTGGTACCTTTTTATAACTCATCAGATTAACATTATGCTTGCTTTAAATATTTTGTGTGACCAAGATTTGTAATGAGGCTTATGATTCTGTTGAGTTCATATCATTTAAAATAACTACTGCAAATTTTGAGAGTTAGATAACAGTAATACTAATTTGAAGATATTTATTGACTAGTTTTTTACATTGCAGTGTTGATCTCATAAAGAAACTAAAATTGATAATAGTTTTTAAATGGTTAACTTCTTGTAAGTGTTTCAAATTCATACATGCAAATAGCAATGGCAAAGATACTTTAGTGCATCTTCACTTTGTACTGTGAATGAAGAACTAGTTACTGCACTTCAATTTATAGAGGTAGTACTGGGTTCTTCTTCACAAAAATTGTGTTCTTTTAGCAATTGTTGTATTATAACATAGACATGGTTCTACCTCATTGAATAATATTCACTTCTTTACAATAGTTGATTGTGCTTGAACTGTATCCATCATTGAAAACATTTGTTTTGATGGTCATTACCATAAAAATGCATTTAAAATCTAGGTGCAACAAAATTAAAAAGAAAAAAATGAAGTTTTAGAGCTCAAACAACATTTCAAAAAATTACAGATTCATTCTGTATTGGCTTGCAGTCATGTATGGAGTGACAAAAATAAAAATGTTAATGTGAATTGATTCTGCTAGAGTACCCAATGTTCAAGATTTCTGTGGTACATTTGTTCTGACTTCATTTTATGTTCAACTACATTCAAAACTTTTTGTACTTCAAAAATAGACATCTATAAATCATGCATACAATAGATTGATATTAGGAACACAATAGTTGAAACACAAAAAGAAACAGACGAGAATTAGTATAGATATGTTGCATTCAATAATTTGTGCTGATAAAAGTGAGAACATTCTATCAACACAACAAAATACATGCAAGCTGACTATTCAAAATGTATGACTCTCCATGAATTTTTACTTATGTGGCTCTCCTTGAACTTCTACCAAAGTAACTCTCCTCAAATTAGAATTGTGCAAATCCTCTTGAATTGTATAATTGCACAAATCTCTCTGAATTGTACTGCAGTTGCAAACAAAAATAGTACTCTAGGAAGTTAATTCCTAACAACTAATTTCTTATATTTCATAGTTCCACAAGTATGCTCATGCAAGAACCTAATACATGTTGAACAAAATTTAAACGTTCAGTGATCTATCTTTAAATTTATTTATGCATTAGAGACATAATACCTATTATAAGATTACAGTTTCAGAAACCAATAGACAGACAAAGGTAACACAAAAAAAGAGGAGAAACGCTGTATATACATAGGTTATACTAGTTTCTCACTAC